>JAXIVJ010000959.1:150000-163863 GCA_036785665.1 Chirona hameri | reverse complement strand
GAGCTCCACCTCCACTCCACATCTGCGCCAGTATAGGACAGTGGAAGTCGCGTTTGTTGGCGGTGGACGGGGCTGAAGGTTGTTCCGCGTGGAAAACAAACATAAAAAAAAAAGTTTTTTTGAAAGGGTTTAGATAATGTCTTATACATCGAAATTAAACATCCGATTGATATGATTTCGTTTTTGCTTAACGCAGAATTAATTGTTTTGTATGCGTACTAAGTGTCAACTTCATATCTATTACCCAAAATGGTAAGCCTCGAAACTCGGCGCGTTTTGTTTTTTGTTTGGGGGGGGGGGCTACCCGGATAACAGAATACATCAGAGAGAAGCGCAACTCAGTTTTCCAATGGCTCCAAAAATAAGGGTTTTGATTTTAACGATGAGAGCTGAGAGCTAGCTGAAACAAAAACGTTCTGAAATCAGGAAGAGCAATGGATCAAGAATCCAAGTGGTAGAACTTTGGGTGAGTAACTTCGTCCATTTTGCAACAGTCTAGTGTTCATCCGGGCAGTAGAGAGCGTAGTGGTTGCCGTTAAGGTCGACATCAGAGACGCTTTAGCTGGACGCAGAGCTGACTGGAGCTGACGGATGTCTTGGGCCCACAGACGCGGCGGAGATGGACAGCAGCAGACGGTATGGAAAGGCAGCTGCCCAGCTGGGCGACACAGCGCGAGGTCACGTGCCGCGCTCGAGGGCGCTCCGAACGTCACCTTCGAGTGGAGCACGAACCGAACAGCCATACAGTCTACCGCCGTCAGTAGAAAGTACCAGCAGGAGTACTCCAGGTTTAGGACTGGACTGTGAACGTGTTGTAGTGTACCGCTATATAAGGACAAGATAGTGAACATGCCTTCTGTCAGGTAAGAACCAGACTGAGAACGCATCTGGTGTACTGTCAGGTAAGGAACTGAACTGTGAGCATGTGTGTAGGAGTACTGCCGGTGGGATGGTGGTGGTGGGGTGGTGGTGGGGGGGGGGGGGGGGTTAAGGGGGAGGGGCTGACTGAGGGGCGTCGATGACCTGACAGACATTGTCGGGGGGTGTCGCGATGTCACGCGGCGACAGCGGTCGTCGCTTACGCCTGCCGACAGCAGCGAACACGGCCGTACAGCCGAATGGATGGCCACTAGGCGTTTTTGTAACACTTTCTTTCATTCTGACAAGACTGTTTCTTTCATTAATTTAGATGGTATTGGCGAAATCAAGTATTGGGTGCTATACGTATACTTGCAAGGATGAGAACAAATGCAACGTTGCTATTAGTATTAGTTATGAGAGTACCCATTCGCATTCCAGCAACTTGCATGCTTATAGCAAAGTGTATTGCTTACTCGGCAACGTGTATTTCAGGTGGACCTGGTGACGTGGCAGTCAGTGCTCAAGGTCAAGGATGTGCAGGCCTCCGACTACGCCACCTATGAGTGCGTCGCTCACAACGAGCTGGGCTCTGAGCGTCAGCAAATAGTGCTGGGTCGTCCGAGTGCTCCTGACCCACCTCTAGGACTGAAGGTGGTCAATGGTGTTCCCACGTACTCGGGCCACGCTCTCCTGGCAGCCCGGCTTCGATGGCGGCGAGGAACAGGTGAGAAGCGACTGCTCTGTCCTGTGATCTGCCACGCTCTCCTGGCAGCCCGGCTTCGATGGCGGCGAGGGAACAGGTGAGAAGCGGCTTGCTCTGTCCTGTGATCTGCCACGCTCTCCTGGCAGCCCGGCTTCGATGGCGGCTGAGGAACAGGTGAGAAGCGACTGCTCTGTCCTGTGATCTACCACTCGCGGCCGGCAGCAAAAATAACAATTGCAAGGAGTAGCTGCGAAGACTTCCTACGTGATGTAACTGTCCGATTTCACCGATAATAATTTAAATGAGGGTGAGGGTGAGTGTGAGGGTGTTAAAGTTACGGTGGGTGAGCTTTTCTCTTAACCCTCGCCCTACGGAGGCTTTTTCACCTTCGCCCTACGGGGGGGGGGGGGGGGGGGTCTAAAAAGACCCCCCTGTTAACTTCAAAACCAAGCAATATAGAGCAACGCGGGTAAGAACCAACATGTTGCCTGTCATGTTTAGAATCTAACGGTATGCAATTTGTAGGTTTCGGGGTCAACGGGTGACTTTCCAGGGTCAAGTGAATGACCTCGGATCGACCACGTTCAGAACAGCGATTTTGCTCCCGTCAAAAAACCTCAAAATTAGAAATTGATAAATTGTAAATAAAAAGGCATGTTCCTAGGACCAGTTTTGTCTCAGAAATACAGAAAAGGTATTTATTTGTTCGTATCTGGTCAACAAGTCCAAAGAGTTATTACAAAAATGACGTCATGAGTTTCTTACACTTCAGGAGCATCACTCAGTCAAAAATAGAGATATTGCTTTGAAATTTGGTTTGGATATTGTCCACACTCAGTTCTCTCACATATATTCGTTTTTTAAACATCTTGAAAATTTTGATTTTGTGGTGATTTAAAATAATAAAAAAATTAGGGGTTAAAAACCCAAAATTTCGGCAAATCTGAGATTGCCATTTTAACGAAAATTCCATTTCCTATCTTTGATGAATTGCGTTTGCAATTTGCTTCAAAACTCTGTTTTCTACGATTTTTCAAACATGTATCGTTTTTCCCACCAACATGACGTCATCAACACATCATTATCTCCCAAACTACTTAAGCAATGTCAGTGGAAATTTTTGCAGCATACGTATAATTGTTGGTGAACTCAGCTACTGAAAATTTCAGCAAGATTCGCCGCAGTGTAAAAAGTAATGCAAGAAAAATATCATGGGGTGGGTCGTTTTAGGATCCCCCGTAGGGCGAGGGTTAATGAGGTTTAATGCCTATTCCTGTAACAAACGACATAATAGTTAATATATACAGTAAGGTTCAGCCAAATGTAGTCCCGCTTCATTGAAATATGGTTGGCTGTTTCCTCGCAGAACTACAAGCTGCGGTACCGAGCGGTGTCGGCCGCCGAAGTACAGGTACGACCCCGTACCGCCGTCTCTGGCACCCCGTTCAGCGTCAGCGGCTCCGACCCAGCACACAGTACACATTCTCCGTCATGGCCTACAACACGCTGGGCAACAGCGCGTACTCGGAGGAAGTCACCTCTCAGAAAACCGCAAGTAAGCAATGTAGATTGAAGTTTCTATTTGAATTATCGACCTGTTGTTGATACACATTGTATGTGTATCCTATAACACGTAATATAAGCAGTGTGTCGCATCTTATCATCACTGTTTGTATGGAAAACGAATATATTACAACTAAAACGACGTGTATGAGCGAAATCAACATCCCTAGGCGGCGAAATCAGCACTGTATCCAGCTGACAGACCATTCCAAGTTCCTACACATACATTCTCCCACATTCTCCCATTGTAAAATATATTCAAATAACTATTCTACCTCACCTTTCCCCTGCACATTGCACACAATAACAGAGCCTTTCTTGTTACTAACGTAGCTGGTGGAATTGGTCTCGGGCCGTATGATGCTTCTCCTGTCGGTCACCTGCTATGTATATGCCGTCTCTGGGCTGCTATACATACAGTCTCTGGGCTTCTATAATACCGTCTGTTGGCTGTAATATACGGTTTATTGGCTTCTGTGTGCTGCCTGGGCTCAGCTCATCTAGGCCAATTTTGGTTTTGGGCTTTTTTATGCCACCTTTTGACTGGTATACTAATCCGGTGATGGTGCCTCTACTGCGGCGGTCCTCTGCTTCATATCCACCATCCGGCAACGGGTCTCCTCTTTCTCCTGCGGCTTCTAACGGTGGCTTGGTGCCGCTAACTGGGTCTGCAGGGCACGCCCCCGGTCAGCTACGTCACTGACCGGAGGACGACCTCAGCAAGGCGGCCCTTCCCGCGTCTGGACGGTCATCACGGTGTGACGGCCGTCGGCGCCCTCCTGCTCCTCCTCAACATCGTCTTCATCAGCTGCTACCGCAGGCACAGGCACCAGAAGCAGAAGGCCGGTGAGTGTCTGTCTGTCTGGTCTGTCTGTGTGTGACGCCGGTGCTGACCCCGCCAGGAGATGCCGACACGGCGGAACGGCCGTGTGTTTGAAGGAAGGCCAGCTGCCTTGGATTGTCATCATCGCCGTCTCCTCCGTCGGAGGCACTGCTGCTCATCATCAACGTCACGCTTGTCGTGTTCTTTATACGACGGCGCATGCGCAGAGCGAGGCAGCCAAAGATGTTGGAGTCAGCATGTGAGTTTTGTTCTCGTAACGCGGCGTAGCATCGACTCCCTGAGGTTCCTTAGCTGTTTCATGTTTGATTGGTTTGTTCTTTTTACGCCTTTTATTTTTGTTCTGAGCAGCCCTCATTTGCGCCGGTATTCCGAAAAACAAATTCGAAGAGGCATCATTAAGTTGTGAATTGTTCGGGTTAACATCGCCCGCTGCAAATGTTTGTGAGGACCGTTGATGATTCCGCCTGACCGGGTGATGTGAGGTTTTGATCCCGTCTGACCGGGCGATGTGTGTCCCGTCTGACCGGACCCTGTGTTACCGCCAGCAGCCAGCGAAGCGAGCACCAAATCGGAGACGCTCCACATGTACGGAAACGAGACGGTTAGCTCCGTCTCCGTCAAGAGTGGTGGCAGCTACAGCCGGGAAGACAGCGTGGCCGACCTCGACGTACGTTACTCAGTGCTGATGTATCGGATATCTTTTTCCTATCTTGTCTGTTGCCAGTTTGCTATTGTTCTTTGATTTACTCGCCGCTTGCATATTTCTTCTACTCCTATCCTCTCATCATATTTTCCTGCAAAAACTTCCACAATCCAGGTTGACCAAGACACGGTTTGAAAATTCAATTTAGTGTTTAATAAGTAACTTGTTATAGAAAAACAACCTGAGCTAATCGAAGGTTGTTGTTCTATATTGAAAATAACACTATTCTTTAGAATTGTGTTTTTCTATAGAAAAACAATCTGAGCCATTCTCCGGACTTTGTTTTCCGATTCTTGTCTGAGATCGGGCAAAGTTGATGCTCTGGAAAACGGCTCGATAAATTTCCCCGAAATTTTCAGCATATTGCTCACTCACGGGGATCTAGATGATGACAGGCTCCGCTAGTGTGGGGAAAACTTCACAGCGCGCGCGGCAGACACGTGCCATTTCCGATAGACTTATAATGGGACCAAACAAAGATGGCCCCTGGCGCAAAAATGAATTGATATATTTTCTTCTAAATGTTATGAACGTCAGCTATTGGTGGATACCCACATGCCGGTGGGGGTCCCTACCCTGGCCAAACTCGAATTAACGTGCCACGTGACCTTGAATATGTCCCCAAACCCCGATTTTTCGACATTGGGGGCCACTTTGTCAGCCCTGCAGTGGCCCTGGTGCATTGCAGTGCTCCGAAACGGGTATCGGTAGCTCCAGGAAGGTCAGTGGGAGGGGATCAGCCGCGCACGAGCTGGTTTCGTATCACCAGGGCTCCTCCATTTGGGATATTTTCAAGGATGATGTATTTTGCCCATAGCCGGATAGGTGCAGGCCACCGCGACCTGTTGTTACAATGGGAGGCCATTGCCGTTGGGCAACACGAGTAAGTGGCCGACGGGCAATCTGCACGTGACATAGTTGTTTTGCCCGGAGTCCTCCTTTAAGGAGATTGTTGTGGATTTCTTTAAAATTTCAGAACATTTCGCAAAATCCAACTTCTCGAGCTCCTGACTGCCATATCCCACCGGATATCTTAGTGTCAAGTGTGGCTGGGGTAACATAAGAGTCTTTTGAGAAAAAGACTCACTAATGGAAGGATCCTGGGTTCGAATCCCAGTCGGGTCACACAATGTTTCACGGGTGGTTGCTAAGCTTACTCTGTGACAGTGCTTGGTATGACCACGTGAGACGATGTGTGGGTCACAAGGACGCACGTGCTGTTGTTTTGAAAGGGTCCTCCACTTTCAAGTTCTCGAGAACACATTTTAAAAACAACCTTCGGTCCGCGACACCCCCAAAGGCGTCGCCCTCAGTATTGAAAGTATGGCCCATAAACTCAAATACGTCGATTTTGACCTTTGACCTGACCGTGACCTGACATTTGACCTTACTTTGAAATTTGTGAGCATGCTTTAAATTCTTCTCATTGAAAGCTTTCGAATGCCACCTTGCGCGTCTCGCTGCGACCATTGGTTCGGGAAATAACCAGGGGGCGTCTAATCCCCCCCCCCCCCCCCCCCACCCCCCCAGTCAATGCCGTTCGGCTGAGCCCAGTCAATGCCGAGTTAAACTATAATAGCAACATCTATCAGTGAATATACGACAGGCTGCGGGTTTCACGTTCCCCTAACCGTGCAACATATTGCTTGTCATGTAATACGGTATTGCCAATGTCGTCCATTGCTAATGTTGCCCTGGTAGACGGCAGCAGCTGACGTGTGACCGTGTGCCTCGATGGTGCACAGGAGGATGTCGGCCGTCGACGGTACGACTCGTACCTCAGTGACGCTCCCCTGGAGCCCCCGGCGGAGTACCGAGGTCACGTCAGGTCACCGAGCCGGGCCGACTACCAGCACCCGGAACAGTACGCCGACGCCCTCCGGCGCAACTCTTACGCCTGCACCATGGGTCAGTATTCAGTACTCATTATTGTGTATATGAAATACACTATATACCATGGGTCAGTATTCAGTACTCATTATTGTGTATATGCAGTACACTATATACCATGGGTCAGTATTCAGTACTCATTATTGTGTATATGAAGTACACTATATACCATGGGTCAGTATTCAGTACTCATTATTGTGTATATGAAGTACACTATATATCATGGGTCAGTATTCAGTACTCATTATTGTGTATATGAAGTACACTATATACCATGGGTCAGTATTCAGTACTCATTATTGTGTATATGAAGTGCACTATATACCATGGGTCAGTATTCAGTACTCATTATTGTGTATATGAAGTACACTATATACCATGGGTCAATGAGATGTGGTACACTTCGTCGTCTTAGCTTAGCTTTAGTAGCTTGGCTTCGCTTCCCTTAGCACAGCCTCAGAGGTCACTGGCTTGGCATACACCTTGCCGTAAAGGTCCATCATTTTTTAACCCTTCTTTAATTACTAAGTAATATTTCTGCTTTGCTTCAGGGGTAGGCGTTGAGCCTATGAGCAGCCAGCTCAACACCTCATACGTGACGCAGCCGCCTCGCGCGCCCCACTTCCGGCCTCCGGTGCTGGACGCGCCCACTCCGGACCTGCTGCCACTCGAGCGGGCCCGGCTCCGGTCGGCAGGCCGCCTACTTGGCCGAGCAGCCGGGCCGGCACTACTCGACACTGCCGCACCAGCGAAGCGCCGCCGCCGTCGCGCCGCCACTGTCCCAGCTTCGGTCGGCTGGCCAGCCCGCCGCCGCCGGCCATTCCCGAGGCGGCGCCGCTGGAGCAGCGGGGACACCTGGTGTAGCGGCGCTGTGACCTGTCCTGACCTGTCCTGTCCTGTCCTGTCCTGTCCTGTCCTGTCCTGTACTGACCTGACCTGACCTGACCTGACCTGACCTGACCTGACCTGACCTGACCTGACCTGTCCTGTCCTGTCCTGTCCTGTCCTGTCCTGTCCTGTCCTGTCCTGTCCTGTCCTGTCCTGTCCTGTCCTGACCTGGCATGACCTGTCATGAACTCTCCTGACCTGTCCTGTCCTGTCCTGTCCTGTCCTGTCCTGTCCTGTCCTGTCCTGTCCTGTCCTGTCCTGACCTGACCTGACCTGACCTGTCCTGTCCTGTCCTGTCCTGTCCTGTCCTGTCCTGACCTGGCATGACCTGTCATGAACTCTCCTGACCTGTCCTGGCCTGTCCCTGACCTTTCCCTGACCTGTCCCTGACCTGTCCCTGACCTGTCCCTGACCTGTCCCTGACCTGTCCCTGACCTGTCCCTGACCTGTCCCTGACCTGTCCCTGTCCTGGCCACTCCTGATCTGTATCCTATCTCCGCTCCCCCAGTGATCTGACTCCCCCACTGATCTGACAATCGGCTGTGATATCTCGGACCACCCCCGTGGCCAGGGGGAGCAGCAGCCGCGCGGTGTGTGGAAACTGCACCCCGTAGGAGACTGTGGCTTCACTATACGTAGTCAGTGCCAAGACTGTGACTGCACTATCCGTAGTGCCGGTGTGCGCCGAGACTGTGACTGCACTACGCGTAGTGCCGGTGCTGGCTGATTCCGGCACTTGGACAGAGATGAGAGTGGATAGAGTGGCCGGCTTGAAGACCGGTGGCGGAACACACCGACTGACATGTCCGGGCAAGTTGCACCTCCGTTGGAAAAGCTGCACCTCAGTTGCTGCTCTTTACGCATGTGCTTGTGATCTAAGCTGACGGATGAACTGCGTATGAACTACGTCTGAGGTGCGTATGAACTACGTCTGAGGTGCGTATGAACTACGTCTGAGGTGCGTATGAACTACGTCTGAGATGCGTATGCACTACGTCTGAGGTGCGTATGCACTACGTCTGGGGTGCGTATGAACTACGTCTGAGGTGCGTATGCACTACGTCTGAGGTGCGTATGAACTACGTCTGAGGTGCGTATGCACTACGTCTGAGGTGCGTATGAACTACGTCTGAGGTGCGTATGCACTGTGTATGGATTGCGTATTGACTGCGTATGAATTGTGCATGAACTCCCTCCCGGCAAGCAAAGCTCCACAAGGGGAAGGAATGTGTGCCGCTGGTTTACTGTTAGCTGCCTCGCCGCAATGTTCGCTGTGTTTGATGTCCGTATGTATGTGTGTTTGAGCGCGCTGCCCCCCCCCCCCCCCCCCCCCCACATTGTGTACATTCGATTCGTCTCACTCATCATCGCTCTAGTCATGCGTCGTTACGCATACGGTGACTGCTGGGTGTGCTGTGCACTGTTGCACAGTGTTGTGTAGTGCAGTGCAGTGCAGTGCAGTGCAGTGCAGTGCAGTGCAGTGCAGTGCTGCACAGTCAGTGTAGTGATGCGTGATCAAACGTGAAGTGGCTTCGCTTCCACTTAGTGGGTGCGTTTACGTGAATATGGCGTGTGGGCTGCTTTGTAACTGCGATGTGTTTGTACAGAAAAAAATACAGATACCAATCATTTGTGGTGAGTAGACTTTGTACGTACAGAGTCAATAACGTGCCGATGGTTGCTAGTGCTCTCTGTGCAGAGGAAATAAAGGTGCAAATGCTCGGGTAGCCCCAGTCGCCGCCCGGACGCCGGGCCGGGCGGGTCACTGCGAGTGACCTCTGACCTTCCCGCCGGACTGAGTGAGCATGCGGGCTAGCTCCCTGGGGTCGTCAGTAGTACTTGAAGAGTGAAGCGACAGCTGTTTTCATGCAAATGGTCAACAATGCGCCACAAGTTGTGAGTGCACCCAGTAATGAACTTATGCTTGAAATTTTGATTTATACTCCTTGCGCGTCACGTCCGTCGCGTGACTGTGGAGACGAGTCTCCGTTTACAACAGTCGCAGCGAAAGTGACTGTGGAGACGAGGCTCCGTTTACAACAGTCGCAGTGAAAGTGACTGTGGAGACGAGGCTCCGTTTACAACAGTCGCAGCGAAAGTGACTGTGTAGACGAGGCTCCGTTTACAACAGTCTCAGCGAAAGTGACTGTGGAGACGAGGCTCCGTTTACAACAGTCGCAGCGAAAGTGACTGTGGAGACGAGGCTCCGGTTACAACAGTCGCATCGAAAGTGACTGTGGAGACGAGGCTCCGTTTACAATAGTCGCAGCGAAAGGGACTGTGGAGACGAGGCTCGGTTTACAACAGTCGCAGCGAAAGTGACTGTGGAGACGAGGCTCCGTTTACAACAGTCGCATCGAAAGTGACTGTGAAGACGAGGCTCCGTTTACAACAGTCGCAGCGAAAGTGACTGGAGGCGAGGCTCCGTTTACAACAGTCGCAGCGAAAGTGACTGTGGAGACGAGGCTCCGTTTACAACAGTCGCAGCGAAAGTGACTGGAGGCGAGGCTCCGTTTACAACAGTCTGCGACGTCCGGCGCATTAAAGGGATTATACGGGTTTCCGTCCTGAAAGTAAATGCACTCTTTTGCAGTTGTATGAGCTTTAAACACGTTTAAGACATATAACAGGGACCTCAATGCTCATTTAGTCCATTATTTCAGAAATTATCAGCGTTAAAACTTGGGCGTTTTTCGAGACTAGTATCAGATAACGAGTACTTGATCGGCACTATACTGCCCACCACTTTTATCTTAAGATCAATTTTAGGTTTTCAATTATCTGCAAGTCCTACACTGGATCACAAAATTATTATGCAATTCAAAACTGACGGGACTTTGTATTACTACACACTGTTCGTTGAGGTTTTATGGGGTTTTTTGTGGTTTTAGTGGTTGTGGACGCATAGATGCATCCGAACAACAGAAACAAAAATGGTGTCTGAAATAGTCAAAGCAGAAGACATATTTGTTGCCTCTGGTCAGCAAAATGACGCCGCTCAGTTAAACCTATTAAAAAGTAAACTAGAAGAGCTGAGACGTCCACTGATTGACGGACTAATTGTTCGCTCCCGAGTGTCCTGGCACGAAAAAGGAGAGCGGAATACAAAATATTTTATATCACTAGAAAAAAAAAATTCCTGCAAAAAGAACATTCAATACATCCAGGACGGAGATAGTTGCATTGCCAGTAACGCAGAAATAATGGATAAGTTCTCAGACATCTTTCAACACAAATATTCGTTAAACAAGGACATCATACCAGATTCATCATTCATATAGCAAACCATGTAGCAAACAAGCTTAACACTAATGATAATCTTAACCTCGAGGCCGAAATTAGTATGCCTGAACTAACAAGTGCCTTGCATTCTATGGAAAAAGGAAAAACTCCGGGTTTGAATGGGTTTCCGATTGAATTCTTCCGTGCCTTTTGGTCCGAAATTGGTCCTTTTCTATATAGAGCACAAACAAACCTCCTTCAAAAGCGTCGATGGGCTCCCCACACATCGCGAGGGCATCATCTCTCTTATTCCCAAAAAAGGAAAGTCTCCCCACACCTACAAGGGATGGAGACCGATTACGTTACTTAACGCAGATTATAAAATTATCTCTACCGTGATATCCAATAGACTGAAAACAGTAATGACCAAGTTAATTAATCCTGCCCAAACAGCCTACACGTCTGGCCGCTACATTGGCGAAAACACCAGGCTCGTCTACGATAGTGGACATTGGACTAACATAAACACAAAAACAGGAACTGTGTTGGCTGCAGATTTTGAAGCAGCATTCGAGTCAATTGCATGGAATTACCTTCGAGTAGTTATTAACGAGATTAATTTTGGCCCAAATCTTAAAAATATGATTAATCATTTATACCTCAACACCGAAAATCATTCACGAATCTTACATAATGGTCACCTGGGCAAGAACATATGGTTGCAAAGGGGTATAAGACAAGGAGACCCAGCATCTGGATACTTATTTAACTTGGCAGTTTCCATATTAACTGAACAAATTATTAGATCAACCAAATTAACCGGAATAAAAATAGATCCTCATTACGAACTGAGAATAAGCCAATATGCAGATGATACCATATTATTTGTAGATGGCTCTGAGAGATCTATTTCGGGGTCTATTGAGGAACTAAACAAATTCGGTCAACAATCTGGATTAAAAGTTAATGTAGAAAAAAAAACATCAGGTATGACGATAGGGACATCATCAGAAAACAGCGTTAATACATCCTATAGCATTAACTTTGTAGAAGAGTTAACAATATTAGGAATACAAATAAAACGTGACATTGAAAAAGTAGCAGATCATAACATACCTACAGCTTAAAATGCCTACGATAAAAAGTGAGCTGGAGCAATGGAAAAGACGGTATCTTACTCCCATTGGTAAAATAAGCATTGTGAAAGCGTTACCGCTTGCCAAATTGGTACATTTATTCATTGCACTTCCTAATCCCTCTATACAATGTATAAAAATGTCTTGAAAGAATGTTTTTTGAATTTGTCTGCGGCAATAAGAACGACAAAGTAAAACGCACAGAACTTGTACAAAATCATTTCAAGGATGGCTTAAACATGGTACAGATGGATTCCTTTATTAAAAGCATAAAACTATCATGGTTGAAAAGATTGAGTACCTCTAATGCGGACTGGCTAGTTCTTGCAGAGTCGATGACTTGCAGAGCAGAGTCAACTCCCAAGTCGATGGCTCCATCTAACGTACGGAAGTAAGAAACTTAATTTGCTAAAAAAATAAGTTAACAAATCCATTTTACATTGATCTGGTTAAATCACTAATTCAATTTAATGAAGAATATAACCCATCAGACGAAGAAATAGTAACTGAGAAAATATTGGTCTGGTTAGATAGTGGAATGATAAAGGGCTAATATTCATAGCAGACTTGTATAATGTAGATACTGGGACAATTTATTTGAAGCAGGAAATAGACACTACGTATGGGATTACAATGTCCTTCCTGTGTTACACAGCATTAGTACGAAGTCTCCCCAAAAACATACAGAGAAAGATAGATATAGCATATATTAAGAAACCAAATATCACGTATAAAATAGGTTTAGTACTAAATCATAAAATAGGTTTAGTACTAAATCAAAATAATTTTTCAAAATTTGCGTATAAGACATTCTCAACAAAGTTAGGAGTAAAACATAGTATTTCCAACGAACGTCTCCGAACAAAATGGGTAGCAGATATAGGCAAATTTACGGAAGGAACAGTACATACAGTTTCGAAGACAACGATGTCTACCTATTTAATATATCTACATTTCAGAATCATCAACCGTATTTACGCAACAAATAAATATCTTACTAACATTCAAATACTTCAATCTAGTAGGTGTACCTTCTGCGAAAATGCAGTCGATACAATGTTTCATCTGTTCTGGCAATGTGCCATGACACAGATCTTCAGCAAGGAAATACTGTCACATATAAGGACAGAGTACAGGATAATAATGAACATCAACTCAATGAATCGGTTTCTGTTAGGAAATCTCTCCAGCATAGATGTGCTGATAGTAACACATCAAATCATGTATTCACAGATAAAGGTTAAAATTAGTAAAGCCATCAGCAGAAGTTACGTTACAAAGTCTGAAGTTTGAAGCAGTTAAATAATATACTATTGCAAGAGCTAAGCAGAAGATAGACACGTTCGAGTGAAGATAGGGTGACCTAAAAAGAATACTTCATTGAACGTTGTAATTCATACTCATTTGCGGTTCTGCGATGCCCCCGGGCGGGTGACTTGGATATGCGTACATAACGTAAACTACCCTTGTTTGTCGCATTCCTTCAACCCCATCCTCACACACACACACACACACACACACACACACACACACACACACACACACACACACACACACACACACACACACACACACACACACACACACACACACACACACACACACACACACACACACACACACACACACACACACACACACACACACACACACACACACACACACACACACACACACACACACACACACACACACACACACACACACACACACACACACACACACACACACACACACACACACACACACACACACACACACACACACACACACACACACACACACACACACACACACACACACACACACACACACACACACACACACACACACACACACACACACACACACACACACACACACACACACACACACACACACACACACACACACACACACACACACACACACACACACACACACACACACACACACACACACACACACACACACACACACACACACACACACACACACACACACACACACACACACACACACACACACACACACACACACACACACACACACACACACACACACACACACACAC
>JAXIVJ010000959.1:87500-140000 GCA_036785665.1 Chirona hameri | reverse complement strand
AGTGCATAAGATGCATACACAAGTGCATAAGAAGGGCGAAACTGTAATACTTGTTAATATAATTTATGTTCTTTAAGTGTCGAATCATAGACATAATGTATATCTAAGGTGGCGAAGACTCTGTGTGAGGTTAATCATGATAATGATAATTAAAATAACCGGTAACCTCATAATAAGTATGTAAAGTAATAAATTAAGGCCGAAATTATATTAGATACTTCGCCATTGAAGCTTCGTCAGCAATGGATATCTATTTGCTAATCACCGTCATAGTCATAGCATGACATGGGATTATATTTGGGTTTCTGTATTCTTTTTAAATAATAACTAAGGTCTTGCAAAAAAAAGGTCTCTCAAAAGTGGCTGCCCCGGCCCCGCCGGGCCAACTTTGAAGTTGCCCTGGCCGCAGACGGGGCTGCCCTATAGTATTCTCCACCCATGCACAAGGCAAACAAATTAGGCGAGAACCAAACAGCATTATTTTAGTAAGGCAATAAATTAATCCCATCACCGAAATAACTAACTTTATCACCGTAAATGACTTAAAATCACCGAAACGTCACAACATATTGAGGATTTTGGGCTTCGGCCGATGGACTTCTTTAAAAATATGTAAACTGGTTCCAAGGCTTAGGTGAGGTGAGGTGAGGTGAGGTGAGGTGAGGTGAGGTGAGGTGAGGTGAGGTGAGGTGAGGTGAGGTGAGGTGAGGTGAGGTGAGGTAAGGTTAGGATAAAAGCTTGAGAAATAAATGGTGATGCTTTAACATGGAAGTCAATGAGAAAGTGGTCATTTCGGTGATTGATTAACCCTCGCCCTACGGGATCTTTTCACCTTCGCCCTACGGGGGGGGGGGCTGACAGGGCCCCCTGTTAACTTCCAAACCAAGCAACTTAGAGCAATGCGGTAAGAACCAGCATGTGACTGTCATGAGAGGAATCTAACAGTATGCGATTTTTAGGTTTCAGGTCAACGGGTGACCTTCCAGGTCAAGTGAATGACCTCGGATTTACCACGTCCAGAACAGAGATTTTGCTCTGCAGAAGACATCAAAATTAGACATTGATAAATGTAAATAAAAAGGCATGTTCTTGGACCAGTTTTGGCTCAGAAATACAAAAAGGTAATGATTTGTTCGTATCTTGTCAAAAAAGTCAAAAACGTAATTTAAAAATGACGTCATCAGTTTCTTACACTTAGAGAGCCATCACTAAGTCAAAAATGAAGATATATATAAATTTTGTATGGGTATTTTCCATACTCAATACTCTCACATATATTCCGGTTTTTCTAGTATCTTCGAAAATTTTGATTTTGTGGGGATTTAAAAAAAAATAGGGGTCAAAAACCCAAAATTGGCAAAATCCGAGATCGCCATTTTAAAGAGAATGCCATTTTGTATCTTTGGTGAATTGCGTTTGCAATTTGTTTCAAAACTCTGTTTTCTACGATTTTGCAAATAATTTTCATTTTTTTACCAACATGACGTCATCAAAACATGATTATCTCCCAAACTACGAAACCAATTTCAATTAAAGTTTTACAGCCTACGTATAATTGTTGTCAACTCAACTATCAAAAATTTCAGCAAGCTGCATTGCATGTGTAAAAAGTTATTCAAGATAAACCTCAGGGGGTGCCTGTCAGGCCCCCCCCCCCCCCCCCCCCCGTTGGGCTAGGGTGCCTTTTAGGAATAATAAAAGACATCAAAACATGATTATCTCCCAAACTACTCAACCAAATTCAATTAAAGTTCATTAGCAGCTGATTGATATTGCCCAATCTATAATTTTGAGGCCCGTCGCCTCAGAATTGCCTGAAACTTGACAGGTAGGTTCTCCTTGCCACACTAAACACGAAAAACGTAAAATTATCCTGGAATACGGACTTTTAAAGTTATAACGTTTTAAGTTTTGAATGTCTGTCAGTTGAATATCTGGCTAACTTGACGCGGAAAGCCTCCAATTCTTGCGCAGTCGTTTCAAAATAAAGGAAGACAGACATTCAAAACTTTAAAAATGTATAACTCTGAAAGTAGCCCGTGTCCCAGGCTAATCTTACGTTGTTCGTGTTCAGCGTGGCAAGGAGGGTCTACATGCCAAGTTTCAGGCGATTCTGAGGCGACGGGACTCAAAACTGTAGATCTCTAAAACGGTATAACTCTGAAAGCATCCCGCGTTCCAGACTAATTTTACGTTTTTCGTGTTCAGCGTGGCAAGGAGGACGTACCTGCCAAGTTTCAGGACATTCTGAGGCTACGTGCCTCAAAATTATAGATTTATACTACTGGGCAATATCAATCTACTGCTAATTTGACGTAGCTTAATAAAAGAGACAAATATGACGCAGCTATGTCAAATATGTACATTTATTTTGCCCTTATATATTGCTTTCAATATTTATGCTGTTTTCACATGCGTTTTTGTTTGATTGATGTTGGATTAGGCTATTCTCTTTTAAAATGACTTTCACTGATGTGGCCCTCTACTTTTCAACACCATGACCAGGTATATCTTGTGAAAATAATGTTTGTCTGGCTAAAAATTGGAGGTTGTGGTAATCCTAAATTTAAACTCATTTGATTTGGGTCTATGATTATTTGTGGTCTTTTCCAGCTCAGGATGATTGGTATGCCTTCACGTCTTTCACACACCAAAATATTTATAATATTGTTCAAGTTCTTCATTAAGTATCAATTTCACAAACATATTTTAGCTCAAAATGTAATATAGCTTTTGCCAACTGCGTAAGGGTGCATTCTAATGTTAAATGTGTGACCTATCCAGAACTAAGCCCAATGTAAAATATGCTACACCCAATCTAGTTTTGCTCATGTTTTTATGTTAACACCTATAGATTGCCATTTTGTGGGTGTCTGAAATTGAAAAAAATGTTACCCGTTTGTCAGTAAGCAGTGCTGTTCTATAGTGTTTAAGACCCAACTGAATATGACCCTACACCCCTGGGTACCTACATAGTCTTTCTCAGTAATTTTGGGATAACATGTTGTACTACCTATTGTTGGATTTTAAATGTTATTTTATGACAAACTTTACTAAGCATTTTAAAGTTTGTCCTTTTCTGTGTTCATATATTTATTAATTGTTTTGTTATGATTGTTATTGAAAAATCCTTTGGTGAAAAATCCTTTGGTTTTGCGTACCGTTTACAGTATTGATTTACTTGGGTAGGCATTCACTGGCAATGTTGGGGTTGTAATATTCATGATTGGGGTTGTAGTTTTTGAGGATGCAGTTGTAGCTACAACCCCAAAAGTATATAAAGTTCCGCATGTGTGTATACTGTATATTATCGTTCGCCAGAAAACAGTTTGATTGTGCAATGAAGAGTAAATATATCAATTAATGGTTTTGAATAGTTTGTATATTAAAATATATTTGCTATACATGTTGTGTTACTCTTTGAACAGTCATTCTAGGTTTGCCTTACCACATAAATGTCATGTAAAAATGCTGAAATAAATGTGTCCTATCATCATATTAGTGATACAAACTTTCCAAGAGAACCCACCCTCTATCTGTATGCAAGCACCCAAGGGCTTCACCGTAGGGAGGGGGCGGAAGGGACACCGTCCCCCAGCTGTGTGGGGGGGGGATTGTCCCTGTGGTAATTGTTGTTTTGTTTCGCGCTCACCTACCAAGTGATGGGCCTGGCGCCGCCACTGCACCGCTGTCTCTGGTATTGTTATTGTGCCTACCCAGCGGCGGGCCTGGCGCCGCCGCTGCGCGGCTGACGTCACGGGTGGGGTGACCGCCGCCCGCGGGTCAGGTCAGTGCGGTGCTCGCCGAATAGAGACAGTTGGAACCGAGCCACGAAGTCTATCTCAGTGGCGCCGAGGGGCTCCGAACCGCGGAGATGGCGGGCAGAGTGCTGGACTTTGACGTGACTGTGGAAGATTTTGGTGCTTATTCAAGGCAGCTGCAGCAGTATTTTCTGTCCAGCGACGTGAGTGATGGCACAAAGAAGAGAGCGTGTTTGTGTGTGCCATCGGTGCCAAAACGTTCGGTTTATTAGAAGACCTCATCGCACCGGCCTCGGTGGAGGACAAGAGCTACGAAGACCTGGTGACTGTGCTCAAACAGCATTTTGAGCCTGAAGGTTCCGAGATCGTTGCACGATTCCGGTTTCACACGTGCGCGCGCGGAGAGGTGGAACCTTTGAGCATCTTTCTGGCGCGACTTCGGAAGCTGGCGAAGCCCTGTCGGTTTCCTCCAGAGTTGCTCGACGAAATGCTGCTGGATCGTCTCGTCTGTGGCCTAAGGCATGAACAGCTGTAAACTCGGCTGCTGAGTGAGCCGAGTCGGACGCTGAAGTCGGCGGTGGACTTTGCGATGGCGCAGGAATCGGCTGCTGCCAGTGCGGCGGAGCTGAGCGCCAGTCTGGCCGCGGAGAGCACCCCAGTCTGGCCGCGGAGAGCACCCCAGTCTGGCCGCGGAGAGCACCCCAGTCTGGCCGCGGAGAGCACCCCAGTCTGGCCGCGGAGAGCACCCCAGTCTGGCCGCGGAGAGCACGCCAGTCTGGCCGCGGAGAGCACCCCAGTCTGGCCGCGGAGAGCACCCCAGTCTGGCCGCGGAGAGCACCCCAGTCTGGCCGCGGAGAGCACCCCAGTCTGGCTGCGGAGAGCACCCCAGTCTGGCCGCGGAGAGCACCCCAGTCTGGCCGCGGAGAGCACCCCAGTCTGGCCGCGGAGAGCACGCCAGTCTGGCCGCGGAGAGCACCCCAGTCTGGCCGCGGAGAGCACCCCAGTCTGGCCGCGGAGAGCACCGGCGATGTTCACCGAGTGGGCGAATCGCGTGATCCGCCATCACTGCTGGCGCGGCGGCGGCAGTCTGGTGTCCGAGACAGTGGCGTCGGAGAGCAGGGTGGCGGCGGCGGTGGTCGGACGGGGCACATCAGAGCCGTCTGTGCCAAGTGGAATCAGCAGCATCTACGCCAGCTGGAAGAAGATGACACCGGCCCGGGTGAAGCGGCTGTGACGCTGGGTGATGGCCACAGCAGCGAAGCACGGCGTGATTAAATCAGCGCTTCTGAGACCAGTGAGGTGCACTCAATGTTCAAGCTGCGCTCTGAAATGGGTAAGCGTCGCCCGCCGGTGATGGTGGACCTCACGTTAGACGGTCAGTCTGTGCAGATGGCGGTGGACACGGGGGCGGCCGTGTCAGTCTGTTCGTGCTGGCCCTTGCTCTGTGAAGCTGGAAACCTACAGTGAGGAGCCCATCTCCTTTGCAGTAAACATACTTTCATACTTCGATTGGTCTTCCTGACCCGTCCCTCTTTTCCTATCCCCACCAGTGGTGCGTAGTGTTACACAGGGAACGAACCAGGGTAACAGCTGGTTCATTGAGCGAATTTCGTCTCCGATGTACTCAGCTCTTCGCTATGGATAACTTTCCACTCTAACTATTAAATCCACCAAATGCAAATATTAATAACCTCACACATGCTTCTCTGTCTGGGTTCATTCCTGCCGCACACTGCTGCTGGAATCCACGACTTACTGCGGTTTCCGTGGTGCTCCAATCGCCAATCTACGCCACCTCAGCACCCTGTCTCCTACAGTATTTATCTGAGGCGGATGGCCATTCCGGCCCGCACACGTCTCCACCTCAGCCCCCTGACTCCTCCTACGGCATTTATCTGAGGCGGATGGCTATTCCGGCCCGCACACGTCACCACCTCAGCACCCTGACTCCTCCTACGGCATTTATCTGAGGCGGATGGCCATTCCGGCCCGCACACGTCGCCACCTCAGCACCCTGACTCCTCCTACGGCATTTATATGAGGCGGATGGCCATTCCGGCCCGCACACGTCGTCACCTCAGCCCCCTGACTCCTCCTACGGCATTTATCTGAGGCGGATGGCCATTCCGGCCCGCACACGTCGCCACCTCAGCACCCTGACTCCTCCTACGGCATTTATCTGAGGCGGATGGCCATTCTGGCCTGTACACGTCGCCACCTCTGCACCCTGACTCTTGCGGCATTTATATGAGGCGGTTGGCCATTCCGGCCCGCACACGTCGCCACCTCAGTGTCGCACGGGTTCCCACAAGCCGTCCTTGATCCCCTTCTCCAGCTGGGCGTCGACCTCCTCCCGGTAGGCGAGAGCCACGGTGCGTGGTTTGAAGAAGCGAGGATGGACGTCAGAATCCACCTCGATGTGAACCTCGCCGCCGTTATAGCAGCCCAGCTCCTCTTTGAAGACGTCCGGAAACTCATGGAGAATGCGCTGCACCCTGCTCTGCGAACTGAGCCGACAGATGGCAGGCCAGTCCAGCCGGATGCGATTCAGCAAGTTGCGTCCGAAGAGACACGGTCCTGCTCCGTCGACCACGGCGAGAGGCAGCCGCGCCACCTGGCCGGCGTAGTCGACGTTCACCAGCACCTGGCCCAGCACGGATGAAAGAAATTGATGATTGAGTGAATATCTGGGGAGAATGAGTGAAAGGATGTATGCATGTGTTAGTTCCAGTGGGAGTTGGTCTTCAGCGTAGCGTTGCACTGGGTATGCAGAGCGGCTATGGAATCGCTCACAAAACTCTAGGGAAATAACCGTTGGCGAAATTATGTAAGGAGGAGCCTGAGGGCCATTGGTGCCGGCTCACGAACAAGGAAATCCCCACCTTATTCCACCAGACCAATTCCTGATTAACCCACTAAATTGCACCACCCCCACCCTAACCGTGCAGCGACCTATGTGCTCGCCGATGATTGACCTGCCTCCAAAATGAAAATGTATGTACGGGTCTAGTTCGATTCTGCATTCGCAACCATAAAATTTAGTAATATCTCGAAAACACGGGGATATAATATTCTGAAAATCCCATATTTCGATTCCTGATCTCAAGAAAACCCCGTGAGCAAAATTTCAAAAATGTTGCAAACTGTTGAAAATTGTTGCAAGCAGCTCTAATTTTGCAAATTAAGCCAGAGAGCAACAGCATTTATGTCATTCTATTCAACGGTTCAAAATTAATTAGAAAAAGTCAAAAAAAAGAAAAAAGTTGCAATGTTGCAAGAAATTGCAGAATCATGCAGAAGCGAAAACCCGTTACACGTCGACTTTTTTCCATGTCGACTTTTTGACAGTTGACTTTTTACCCTGTTGACTTTTCGCCAATTGACTTTTTATCCGTTTTACTTTTTCACCGTTTACTTTTTTCCACGTCGACTTTTTACCCGCCGACTTTAAGGACTTTTGACTTTTTACTATTGACTAAATGTCCCTTTACTTAAAGGGACATTCCTACCTTAACATTAGTTTTGAGTTGAGATAGCCATGTTGTTGGATTTGCTTTGAAATTAAGTAGGGTAGCAGTTTAAACAACCACATATGTCTATTCGAAAAGAAATTCGAGCTTGGTCTTGACAATTGTAACAAATAAACCCCACGTGTATTTGAATAGGGGTTTAAAGCCGATGACGTCGTCTCTCTTTACCCAATGGTGATGATAGTCGACTTGTTTTAAGGTAAACCTTGGAGATATTTACGCGTTTCGTTTCTCGATCGCTGGGTGTATTACATTTACCGTGGGTTATATCAGGATAACTAGACTTCTATAAAGTGAAACTCTAATGCAATTTTTAAACGATGCCAAGAATTCGATGTGTGGTATGTGGAGCTTTTAGTGACAAGACTTCGGTGGTCAAGCGAGTGCGACACAGTTTACCTGGTACCTGCTTGTATTTGAATCGCCAGAATTGTCTGACAAAAATTGTGCCAAACTTTGGCAGCGTAAAGGATTTATCTATAGCTATATTTAGCTCAATAATGACGTCATCAACCCAAATTTTAAAAACTTGATTATTATAAATTGAGTGAAGTTTTCGAGAGAAAAAAATATCACAATCGTTTTCAGCAGCACTTACTTCATATTTTCGGGTACAACCGGCGTATATTTGACAACTTTCAGAAAGGTGGCAATGTCCCTTTAACATCCGTTTACATTTTGCCATTCGACTTTTCGTCCGGCACCCGGCAGATTCTGGGCCTCCTGGATTTTTTTTCAATAACTTTAAAACTGTGGTCGATATCAACGTGAAACTTTCAGTACCGTATACTGCATCAATACCACGTCTTCCCACCAAATTTCAATGAAATTGATGTAGTATTGTGGGAGATAAAAATCTTTGAATAACGTCATGTCATGCCATTTTTGGTGGAAAAACAAATGTTTGAAAAATTGTAAAAATAGAGTTTCAAAGCAAATTGCAAATACAAAACGGTAAAAGAAAGGAAATGACATTCTTGTCTAAATGGCTATCTCAGATTTGTGATTTTGGGGGGTTTTTGACCCCCAAAATCATTTTATTTTATCGAAAAAATGTCCACAAAATCAATTTATGTGAATTCAAAAAGTGAATTTCTTAAGTTCGAATACCAAAATAAGGTGACCGGACAAAATCTTTGGAGGAAAACCTTTTTTCCACAAAAAGATGTTAAAAAAAATGGGGGGGGGTACCTTTTTGCACCCAAGAGAGCAACAACAGAACAACAACATTGGTTTTCCCTTAAAATAGGCCCTGCCCAGGATTCACTCCAGGAGGGGCAATTTTTGCTCAGGGGGGGGGGGGGGGGGGGGGGGCATAAAGTATCCCCACCCAAAACAACTCACCGGATTTGGCCCACTATATTTTTAAAATGGCATATTTTCACCATTTTTCTCTAAAAATAAGATAGCAAATATTTTTTTCGACCAGAGGGGGCACGTACAGAACTTTAAGGGGAGGGGCAATTACCCCGTTTGCACCCTCCCCCCCCCCCTCTCTCCCCAGCTTACATGTTAAAATAGGCCCTGCGTAGTTACGATGTCGTTGGAAGGTGCGAGATGAAATCACTGACCAACGAACAGGAACCATGAAGACCGGAGAAAGCGCTGCGCTGCAGTCGACC
This sequence comes from Chirona hameri, assembly GCA_036785665.1. NCBI lineage: Eukaryota > Metazoa > Arthropoda > Thecostraca > Balanomorpha > Balanidae > Chirona > Chirona hameri. Next base: position 131,087 of record JAXIVJ010000959.1, on the reverse strand, counting down.
GTAGCTGAAACGGCAAGGTGGTCACACCAGCTGAGTTTGTGGGTGGCTTTAGTGACTCAGTCACTAAACTTGCTCGCAATGTCACTCAATTATAAATGATCTGTGCTTTGATGTACTGACACATAATTATTGATACCAATTTGTTTTATTGCTTCTCTTCATCTCCAAATTCGCGACCGAAAATTTCAGAAATATGTTCTTTCATAAGAGCATAATTATTTCACATGCTAACTTTCCTGGCACCAGATATCAGTCCGGGAATATGCTATTCACAAAACGGAAAATTCCAAGCATAACAAATGGGTGTCAACTGTCAAACCTGAATATTAGCGACGAATGAGTTCGATTCTTCAGATCACTTTGCAGGCGATTCAAAACTCGAATTTGGTCTTTCAATACGCCAGCAACATTTTTGTTCCCAGCTGTGGGAGGGAATGCGTCATAGCACATCAAAGCCTATCCAGACCTAGGCCACCCGCCCCCCCCCCCCCCCAGCCCGCTATTACGGGCCATCGATGTAGCGCCTGGCTGTACCGCTCGGTAATCCGGTTAGCACAGCCTCCTCCAGCCCGCGTCGATATCACAGAGGCAGAGAGATAGCACAAAGCACAGTTAGCACAGCCTCATCCAGCCCGCGTCGATATCACAGAGGCAGAGAGATAGCAGAGAGATAGCACAGAGCACAGTTAGCACAGCCTCATCCAGCCCGCGTCGATAGCACAGAGGCAGAGAGATAGCACAAAGCACAGTTAGCACAGCCTCATCCAGCCCGCGTCGATAGCACAGAGGCAGAGAGATAGCACAGAGCACAGTTAGCACAGCCTCATCCAGCCCGCGTCGATAGCACAGAGGCAGATATATAGCAGAGAGATAGCACAAAGCACAGTTAGCACATCCTCATCCAGCCCGCGTCGATAGCACAGAGGCAGGGAGATAGCAGAGAGATAGCACAGCGCACAGTTAGCACAGCCTCCTCCAGCCCGCGTCGATATCACAGAGGCAGAGAGATAGCAGAGAGATAGCACAGCGCACAGTTAGCACAGTCTCCTCCAGCCCGCGTCGATATCACAGAGGCAGAGAGATAGCAGAGAGATAGAGAGATAGCACAGCGCACAGTTAGCACAGCCTCCTCTAGCCCGCGTCGATAGCACAGAGACAGAGATAGCAGAGAGATAGCACAGCGCATAGTTAGCACATCCTCATCCAGCCCGCGTCGATAGCACAGAGGCAGAGAGATAGCAGAGAGATAGCACAAAGCACAGTTAGCACATCCTCATCCAGCCCGCGTCGGTAGCACAGAGGCAGAGAGATAGCAGAGAGATAGCACAAAGCACAGTTAGCACAGCCTCCTCCAGCCCGCGTCGATAGCACAGAGGCAGAGAGATAGCAGAGAGATAGCACAAAGCACAGTTAGCACATCCTCATCCAGCCCGCGTCGATAGCACAGAGGCAGATAGATAGCAGAGAGATAGCACAAAGCACAGTTAGCACAGCCTCCTCCAGCCCGCGTCGATAGCACAGAGGCAGAGAGATAGCAGAGAAATAGCACAAAGCACAGTTAGCACAGCCTCCTCCAGCCCGCGTCGATAGCACAGAGGCAGAGAGATAGCAGAGAGATAGCACAAACCACAGTTAGCACAGCCTCCTCCAGCCCGCGTCGATAGCACAGAGGCAGAGAGATAGCAGAGAGATAGCACAAAGCACAGTTAGCACAGCCTCCTCCAGCCCGCGTCGATAGCACAGAGGCAGAGAGATAGCAGAGAGATAGCACAAAGCACAGTTAGCACAGCCTCCTCCAGCCCGCGTCGATAGCACAGAGGCAGAGAGATAGCAGAGAGATAGCACAAAGCACAGTTAGCACAGCCTCCTCCAGCCCGCGTCGATAGCACAGAGGCAGAGAGATAGCAGAGAGATAGCACAAAGCACAGTTAGCACAGCCTCCTCCAGCCCGCGTCGATATCACAGAGGCAGAGAGATAGCAGAGAGATAGCACAGCGCACAGTTAGCACAGCCTCCTCCAGCCCGCGTCGATAGCACAGAGGCAGAGAGATAGCAGAGAGATAGCACAAAGCACAGTTAGCACAGCCTCCTCCAGCCCGCGTCGATAGCACAGAGGCAGAGAGATAGCAGAGAGATAGCACAAAGCACAGTTAGCACAGCCTCCTCCAGCCCGCGTCGATAGCACAGAGGCAGAGAGATAGCAGAGAGATAGCACAGCGCACAGTTAGCACAGCCTCCTCCAGCCCGCGTCGATATTGCCTCGCTCGCCGCGCCGCCGCCGAGACGACGCGGCAGAGAACACGTGACGGGGAGGCCGCCTATGACATAGCATACGTGGCAAGATGTCAGTCTCTGACATATAATACGTGGCGGAGCGGCAGTTTCTAGCAGAGAACACGTGGCGGGGCGGCATCGAACACGTGGCGGGGCGGCAGTCTCTGAGAAACAACTCGTGGCGGGACGGCAATCTCTGGCAGAAAACACGTGACAAGATGGTAGTCTCTGACTGTTCTCTGGCTTGTTGGACCACAGCGGGCTGTATCAATTAAAAGTAAACAAATATAATAACTTGTCGCTCTCGGTCTATATTCTCGGTAGGCGGGTAGGCGGGTAGGCTGTACGCACCATCACACACACTCGCTGCCCGGCCGGTCGGCTCACACAAAAATGAATGCTGCCTCCTGTCCCATGCTCGCCGCACGTCAACACCGCTACCAAATGCCAACTCATGACAGCGCGGGCATATGAAAGTAAAGTTTCCGCACATACTCCCCACTCGAAGTACATACATACACTTCGAAAACCATACACACGCTTATAACACTCGCGCAGCACCGTCACCGCCGGCCACCGCCGTCACCGTCACCGCCGACCACCGTCGTCACCGTCACCGCCGGTCACCGCCGTCACCGTCACCGCCGGTCACCGCCGTCACCGTCACCGCCGGTCACCGCCGTCACCGTCACCGCCGGTCAGCGCGGCCCCGTCCCCCGACGACGCCTCCAGACGGAACAGCTTACTGATGGGACGGCGTATACGGATTCCTCGTACGAGGACGAACGCCGACCGGCAGCTCCCGTCCGGTCCCCGGATCAGCTCGAGGACTCTGGCCAAGGGTCACCGGCCCCGTGACCCCTCACCGTGCACCAGCACCACTTCGCCGACTTCGGGTAGACGGACGGGCTGACCCCTGTTGCAGACTCTCCAACATCGCAGCGACTGCAGATATTCCTTCTGCCACCGCCTCTGGAGATTGTCAGCGACGCGACAGCGCTTGCGCCAGGCTCGGTCGGGGTCGACTGGTTGGCTGCCTTCTCAAATGGGCGACAGTTATCAGATCTGAAGCTCGGCAGTGGCCCCTCCGCAGACCGGTACGCCAGACCTCTGAAGCGGCGGCAGCGGTAGCAGGTTGATACCACGCGCTGAACCATCCTCCGCCGCACGGCGTACTCAGTGGAAACGACAGCGAGCGTGACTCGTGTGCCTTGGTGAAAGCATATCCGGTGGCCTTCATCAATAATGAGCATAGTGATATGCGCGAACTCTGGTAAGATTGCGGTGGCCTTCTCGATGGTGCGCGGTATCCCCTCCAGAATCCCGTCTGTGCCGATCTGAGGGTGGCGCTTGGTCAGAGGTGACTTCACCGGAAGTGGTCCGCTGCCACGTAGAGCCGCCAACTCCACCGCGTAGTGTCTGCTTTGAGCTTCTCCGATGAGACGACGAAGCGCTCGCTTCCTCTCCTCAGGAGTCAGCTGTGGTCCGACTTCTCTCTCTGAACGCTGGCTGCGGACATTGTTAAAAAATCGTAACACCCACGCATAACGGTTTACAGCTCTTCTCAGAGATGAACATTCGGTGACATCGAACAAAAGATCTGGCGACTGACTGGCCTGCTGCTCTGGTTGCTGCCGGTTCACACTACACGTTTCCACACGCCTGACTGCCCTGTCATGATATTTCAGCTCCTGCCTCGCGGTTTTCTACGAAGACCTTCCGCGGCTTCCCACTGTAAATCCAATAGAGTGCATCCATAGAGTCAGTCCAGAGGAAGACTATAGGCGACGATACGTTCAGGGACTTCCGAACAAACTCCATCAGGCGCGCCCTGATGAGGGCTGCCATCAACTCCAGCCGGGAGATTGTGAGCTGCGTGGAAGGAGGGGCCAGTCTGCTCCTGGCGACTACAATTCTGGCCTCCCCACCCTGCACGGCGTACACCACAGCACAAAACGCGACAGCTGAGGCGTCACAGAAGACATGGTACACGACTTCCGACTCAGGAATGTGTCTGCCAAATGGTCGAGGGAACCATACCAACTGACGAGCAGAGCTGGACCACCACGCTCGCACTTCCTTCTGGAGGGCTTCCGGTAGTCGCTGCTCCCACAAACCTGACGGCATCAACCCCCACGTCTTCTGGAATAGAACTTTGCCTCTGATCAGCCATGGCACAAGAACTCCCAGGGGATCAAACGGCCGTGATATCGCAGACAGCAGCTGACTCTTAGTAGCAGGTCAGTTCAGCTCTGGGACGACCACAGCGAGCTCATCACGTACGGTACTCCACATGAAGCCCAGAACAGACGCGTCATCAGCCACATCGTCCGTCATACGCGTCTTGTGAAGAGACATGCTTGCCTCCTCAAACATCTGACTGGTCATCTCCATGCCTGTGCAAGCCACCTCCTTGCTGTCAAATGTCATGCATATGTCATCGATGTACATCCCAGAACGCACTTTCTCACACAACCGGACTGGTGCTCTTGTACCTGAAGAGATGGATGTTAATCGTCTGGAATAACATGTACGGCGAACATGTGAGACCAAACGGGACCCTTTGGAACCTTAGGACCCGATCCAGCCACAGGAACTGCAGGTACGTCCTGTCCTCGGGGCGTACGACAATCTGGTGGAATGCTGCCTGAATGCCCGCCTGACAAGCGACTGAGCCGCTACGGAAGTTTAACAGTACGGCTGGTACGCAGCTGAGCAGATTATCACCACATTCAAGTAGGAATTCAGACTGTGACCACTACCGTCAGCAGCAGAGCAGTCGTATACCACCCGGAGCTTCCCGTTCCTGTGCACTCCATGATGCGGAAGGTAGAACGAAGCACTTGAGTCCTCTGCGGGAGTCGCGTCCTCGACGATGGAGCCCTTCATCAGGCCGGCCAGGTGGCTGACGTACTCGTGGAGCTGCTCTGGTGTCAGCTTCTCGGTCGTGCGGCGAGTGCGCGTCCCTGCAACAGCTAGGTTGGCGATGGGGCGACGATCCGACTTGCACAACAACGCCATCTCATAACCGTTTTCGGTATCATTCCATGTGGGCCATCAGACTAGGGCACAGATGTACTTACTTCATCTTCGGTGACGCCCACTGCATCCGGACTCCACATCTGCTCCACGGTGTGGCACCGGTAGACGTGTCGGCGCGTAGGCTGCTGCTGACCGGGCGCCTGCCCATGCAGCACGTATCCGAAGATCGTTTCGATGAGCCGCAGAGCTGGGGAGACCTCAACATGGTTCCACAACACCACATGGTACATCTGGTCCAGTCCAATCAACATGTCAACTGGTCCACCCTGGTAGTCATCTGCCAACTGCACGTGACTTGGTAGAGACACAAGGTCAGGATTTCTGTCACGCACGGGTACACACAGACGGTCACTCTTCCAAAACTGCAGCTCGACTCCCTCACCTGTGTGCCGACTCTTCAGCATCACTTCAGTCTGGTCGTAGGTACGAGCTTCTTCAATGTGTTCCTGAAAGCCAATGCAGGCGAATGTTCCCTGCCCCAGCGTCTCAAGGTCAAGCTCCTCGGCCACTGCAGCCCTGATGAAGGAAGAGTCTGAGCCCCCATCAATCATAACACGAACTTGCTTGGTGCCCCCTGGTCCCACAGCGTCAACCAGCACAGTTTGATTGTAGCACACTTGTCCACATTCAACATCACCATCGCCAACACAGTTTGCATTCACAGCTGCGGAACAGCGCTGCCACCTATAGCCTGGCCGAGAGGTTTGATGGACATCATACAGCGGCTGTCTACCATCTGACTCAGGGACTGTGTGTGCACTGGCAGAGGCAGCAGGCGCATACGCGGCATGCACAGCACCATCAGCAGTAACAGCATGCAGCGACGTGTGGTGTGTGGCACCACAAGCAAGACATGACCTGCTTTTACATTGACGAACGTGATGGGGCCCCAGAGATTGGAAGCAGAGACTAGCTTTCTTGACGACAGCCCAGCGCTCTTCCACAGTCATCCTCTCATAGGCATAACATTTGCTCAATCCATGCTTAAACTTGTTGCATGCCATGCATGTCCATGCAGCACGAGCAGACAGGGCCTGGTTCTGACTTACTGGCAGTGCACTCACCGTGGGCAGTGGGCTTCTTTCCTGAAGCAGTGGACGCCTGGTCTCAATGCTGGCCTCCTCCCGGATGTCCATCTCCTTACGAAGGAACTGAAGAAACTCCTCCAACCCTGCTGCCGGCAGATGCTGACGAGCCCACTCCAGCCTCCAGACTTCTGGTAGCTTTCCTTTTGCTATGGGTAAGAGCAGACTAGAAAGGCTGTCACAACTCATTGCCATTGCCATCAGGGTTCTCACATGTGACGTCAGATGATCAACAAATGACCTCATGGCAGTCAATTCCTCATTGACACATGGCATGTTCAAGAGCCTTTTCAAAATTTCCTCTTTGACTCTCTGTGACTTACAGAACCTGTCTTGCAATGTTTCCACTGCTGAACTGTAGCATGCAACAGACACTGGGATTCCCTTTATGCACTGCAGTGCAGGCCCAGACAGGTGACTTTTGAGAATTACAAACGTCTGTACAGTTGCGTACCTTGGGTTGGTATGCACGGCCACCTCGAACAAGTCCCAAAACTCGGGCCACTGCAACATATCTCCAGAGAATACTGGCAACTTGACGTCAGACACCTTGAGGGATGAAGCGTCCAACCGAGCAGGGCAACATCATCATGCTTCTCAACCATGAACAACCGACGCTTGGCCTTGAACACCTCCTCCCTGAGATTATCAAGATGAGAAGTCTCATCGAACACTCCATTTGCATCTAACAGATCCTGCAGCAATATCATCTTCTCTTCTAACTGCTCCAGAACGTGGATTGTATAGGCCAAATCATCCTGGTCTACAACTCCCGAGCAGTATTCCTTCAAATAATTTATCAGTTTGGTCACCTTACCTCGAAATGCTGTTCTGTTCTTCGTGAGGAGCTCCACTTCAGACTTACCTTCCTCAGACATCTTTATGTTTTCAATATCAAAACACTTGAAACTGTCCGCCTCAATATCAAAACAAACAAATTGAAAAGCAAAACCAATGAGCTCCAACTTACTTCCAGTTCAAAGCACAAACGGGCTGCTTGCATCCGGCCCGGAGGACTATGTGCGCTTGCTTGTTGGAGCACAGCGGACTGTATCAATTAAAAGTAAACAAATATAATAACTTGTCGCTCTCGGTCTATATTCCCGGTAGGCGGGTAGGCGGTAGGCACCATCACACACACTCGCTGCCCGGCCGGTCGCCTCACAAAAAATGAATGCCGCCTCCTGTCCCATGCTCGCCGCACGTCGACTCCGCTACCAAATGCCAACTCATGACAGCGCGGGCATATGAAAGTAAAGTTAACCGCACACTGACAGATAATACGTGGCATGGCAGCAGTCTCTAACAGAGAACACGTGGCAGTCTCTGACAGAGAAATACGAGTGGCGGATGAACTCGTCCATGACCACCAATGAAGCAAAGTCGCACATATTCAACGGTGGTCCTCTTCTGTACGTAACATTGGTGAAAGATAGTGGACGATCACGGATTCATTCTGTATTTGACTAAGGGCGGATCTAGGCGCGTGTTTTTTTTTTGGGGGGGGGGGGGGGCAAATCCAGTGGCGTATTTCCACGAATATATGTTAAGTGGGGAGGGGGGGTAGCGGGCCGTCAGCCGTCAGCGAAAAGTTGTTGACCCGGGGGGGGGGGGGGGGGGGGGGTAGGTTGGGTAGGGGTAGTCAGCCGTCCCCCACTGTACGTCCGGCCGTTTTTTTTTGTAGGGGGAGCTTGATCACGGTTTCAGGACCTTTGGGGAGCCTTGGCCCCTTTGCCCCCCCCCCCTGGATTCGCCTTTGTATTTGACGCGGATGATGATGACAGATTATGTGGTATCTGAATCGCCATACCACCTGGGCGTATTTTCTGGCTGCCCTGTGCTCTATACGATCCATCGCAGCACCGCATTTTGGGTTATGTTTTTAATGATATAATGACTGCGTTAATGTTGTCAGTGGAATGCACATTTAGTAATAAGCTCATACAGGAATTACTGTTCAGCTCCTGACCGGCAGTGGCATCGCCACAGTCTCAAAACTTGTACGGACACACTCATACATCGAACCTTTCGAGCGGGGGAGGGGGGGGGGGGGGATAGGAAGTGATCTTTTGATCTTTTACAGGGGAGTCAATACGGTGTTTAATGGAAACCAGTCACTTTTATAATGGATTTCATAATGGATTTTTAGCGCTGAGATAGCAGTTTTGAAGGCCATGTCGATAAATCACTTGCTGCATACTCTGGTTGTAAGGACTCTCCTGCTGAATATATTAGATGTTTTGTCCTGTCATTCAGCGTTGTGTCAAAAACCGTAGCGCTGTGTCGAGAAGCTTCTTATGTAAGCATGTGATAACACTAGCGTTACTGGACTGGAGCGAGCGAACCGTTCGCCACTGACAATAGTTTGTGTTATTATATAGTTGTGTGAGCACTGAGCAATGCTGAGATAATCATTACATTTGTACTTACTCATTTTATAAATAATTATTTTAACCAAGTTCCTAGCTTTTTACAGCTCACTTCTATTCTTTTTTTCGAATCACACAATGTAGTGGACCAATCAACATTTCCTCCTGCGACCAAAACACTAACTGGAACTCTCACCCTGTTTCGAGGGATATGGGGGCCGGGACGAATTTTTCAGAGGCCCGCCGAGGGATTTGAACCCCGGCCCCCGGCACAGAAAGCAAATGTCTTACCACTGTGCCAGATTGCTCTCCCGAAGCACACAATATCATAACAACATGCGCCATTTGCGAATTTTGCGCCACTTTCGCATCTATACTGAAAATGAGTGTCTATGTTATCGAAATATATTGCTTTCGAATTTGTCTTTGGGTATATCTGGATAAATTAGCCAAATATTTTTAGTAAACGAAAAATGCCGAAAAGTGGGACGGCCATGGCCTCTCGGCCCCCTTGTTCCTACGCTTGCTACATTTTCGCTCAGGTCAATATTGAGGTCACCAGTGGTCATCGAAAGTCAAAGTTTCCGAGTTTAGAACTTTAGGACAGTTTAGGATTGGGCAGTCATTTTAACGCCATCGTGTTTGCGTCGTCAAGACGATCCGAACTATAGTGTAGTGACCGGATCGGATCAAGTTCAAAATCTGACCTCAGGTCAAGGTCATCAAGGTCATTTGGTGACCCAGGTTGGTCATGTTGCATATGTGGAGACGCATCTCTACGAGATAAACACTGCGCTATCAGTCACACGTCTCTAGCTAGCGCGTCTCTAACTCTCCCGTTTGCTCCTCGTATTTCCTAAAATTTCCGGAGGCACATCCAACCCCCCCCCCCCCTCCCTTCCCCAGCACGGCGCGGGTTAGGCCACTGTGCTTGGATCCATGTAAAATAAAACGCGCGTGCATCAGCGTTGTCAGCGCCAGGAAGAAGCCAAATACAGTTCAGTAAAATTACGGCCTGACCATTTGTGTTACTGGACTAGTGACTAACACGGGAGTATTTTGTTTTGCTCCCTCGCAAATTTCGCAATATCTCGTAGACTACGGTTAACTACCGCCAATATCGTCCCCAAACTTTCAGTACCCGCTTGCACATCAAGCACCGCTCACTAAACGGCTAAACGTTTTAGCCGTTTAGTCTCGGTATACACCTTGGGATCGATCGCGGTATACACCTTGGGATCGCCCGTAATTCGTGACCTTTTATTGAAGTTATACACGCTAGTTCCCTGCAGCACAAGCGAGCATCTGTTGAAAAATGATCTATTGGTATATTTTTGTCCCCCATTATCAGGACCTTTTTAAGATAATTACCAATACTCTACTGAGATTCGCTTCTCCTCTGTCCAGGCAGCCCAGATGCCGGCAACAGCCTAATCCGTTACCCTGATGGAAGACTACAGCAACTTGATGGATGTTCATGCTTGTGGTCAACATGAATTATATTTTAATTAAGTTAAGCATTTCTGTAAGATGGTAATTCAAGGCATCGGTCATCTTCAGCCATGCACGGCAATACAAAACGGTCTTATAAGTCCAATATCTCGCACCATGAATAAGACGATGAGGTAGTCTCAAATAGCAATAACAAATGGCACGCCTGAATCTAGTCGTCTATCGTTCCCATATCTCCACAGTTGTATCCAATTGACGCGTCATGATGAAGAACAACCTACAGGTGTTGTGATGTGTGAGTTGATATTTGTTGATGAAATATATGTTCTTTGTTCTATGAAAATATTATAATTCAAAACAGTCGAGAATTATATGGGATGAAACAGCCGTATAAAACAGCGATGGATCGCAAACAAAGTCGCAATCTGCCTCAATTAAGCACTTGTCGGTAAAATGCATTCCATGCAGAGTTTGACCGCAACACTTTAGCATTTCCAGGTTAGCATGGGCGTCGCCACCACTACGGACAGTACGGACATTACGGACATTACGGACATTACGGACATTACGGACATTACGGACATTACGGACATTACGGACATTACGGACATTACGGACATTACGGACATTACGGACATTACGGACATTACGGACATTACGGACATTACGGACATTACGGACATTACGGACATTACGGACATTACGGACATTACGGACATTACGGACATTACGGACATTACGGACATTACGGACATTACGGACATTACGGACATTACGGACATTACGGACATTACGGACATTACGACATTACGGACATTACGGACATTACGGACATTACGGACATTACGGACATTACGGACATTACGGACATTACGGACATTACGGACATTACGGACATTACGGACATTACGGACATTATGGACATTACGGACATTACGGACATTACGGACATTACGGACATTACGGACATTACGGACATTACGGACATTACGGACATTACGGACATTACGGACATTACGGACATTACGGACATTACGGACATTACGGACATTACGGACATTACGGACATTACGGACATTACGGACATTACGGACATTACGGACATTACGGGACATTACGGACATTACGGACATTACGGACATTACGGACATTTACGGACATTACGGACATTACGGACATTACGGACATTTACGGACATTACGGACATTTACGGACATTACGGAACATTACGGACATTACGGACATTACGGACATTACGGACATTACGGACATTCGGACATACGGACATTACGGACATTACGGACATTACGACATTACGGACATTACGGACATTACGGACATACGACATACGGACATTACGGACATTACGGACATTACGGACATTACGGACATTACGGACATTACGGACATTACGGACATTACGGACATTACGGACATTACGGACATCTACGGACATTACGGACATTACGGACATTACGGACATTACGGACATTACGGACATTACGGACCATACGGACATTACGGACATTACGGACATTACGGACATTACGGACATTACGGACATTACGGACATTACGGACATTACGGACATTACGGACATTCGGACATTACGGACATTACGGACATTCACGGACATTACGGACAATACGGACATTACGGACATTACGGACAGTACGGACAGTAGCGGACAGTACGGACAGTACGGACAGTGTACGGACAGTGTACGGACAGTGTACGGACAGTGTACGGACAGTGTACGGACAGTGTACGGACAGTGTACGGACAGTGTACGGACAGTGTACGGACAGGATGGGGAACCTCCAAAAACTTGTACGGATTGCCCGTACAAGTTTGCGGAACCAATTTGAAGGTGCGGAATTATGGATATCGATACCTGAAATATTTATATTATAATTATCTTCAGATGGTTACTTGTGGCGAATCGTGACGATTTCCTCTATTCATGTAACTTATTGCTCATACAGAAACAAAATATTGTCTCCTCCAGATCGACGGACAGGAATTGGGACACACTTGGCACCGCTACTTAGCCTTGAACAGAACAGACTGCATGCTACTCTTACGGCGAAGTTGCGGCAGCTTCTCGTCCAGGCTGAAGACGAATACCGGTTTTGCTGACTCTGTCTTGTGACGTAGTTATTCCCACAATTCTTGGCACATCGATACCTAGACGACGCATTGCAGCAAACAACAAGCTCTGCGTTTGGAAAAGCTGCTCTCAGAAACCTATCGAAAGCGAAGAAAACCTTTTAAGTAAAGGATCTGATCCAAAGATTGGTCAGACATAATTTATTAAATAAGCTAGAAATGGAATGTATGCGAAAGGATACCTTTAAATTATGTCTGGTTTTGTCTTTTCTTCGGAGGTGTAGAGAAAGTCGCTAAATTGAATACTCTCCTCCATTTCAGGAGTCTTGCGATGAATTTCGAAAGCTCAGCGCCATGGTCATTTTAGATAGGCGACGAAAACCCGCATGATAAATTGCCTCTTCTAGCCGCCGCCGCTACAGCCGCAAATCGACGGGTAGGAATATATGACTTATTTAAATAAATCCCACAGCTGTAATGTAATATATTGGTGCATTTAAGTTTAGCGCATCCCACTTTAGGGAAGTTCGTTTTCCCAAATTGATTTGTGCTGGAGCAGGATAAGGAGTGTTTACCCCGGGTAACTAAGTACAGATGTATAGCAGGGCCTCCGTAAGGATTTTGAACTGTAGGTGGGCATTTTGACGATTGCGGGCTTAGATTACGGGGAGGAGCACCGGCGGCTCCAGGGGGCGCCTTCTGCAAAATCGTTAGCCATAAGGGAAGGGTCATGTATTTTGGTCCTCCTTTTGTGCCAGTCTCATTTCCTCGTGATACCCCTATGGCCTGATTCAAATTGCAAAATAGTGCTCCAGCCTTCCAAACCTCAAATTTCACGCCTTTTGGCGGCGCAATTGTTATGTGGCTGTCAATTTCTTCTCAATATTAATACTTGTAACGTTTCAGGACAGTTATGTGCAGATTTTTCTTCCAGACCCTACATTAGTAAAATCCTGCTTGAACTCCTTGCAACCGGCGAAGATTGGCCGCGGCGCAGCGCCCCAAGCCGCTTGGAACATTTAGGGTTATCAAATAGTAATAATGTATCAAATTTAAAATAAATAAAAAATGTATGAAGGTAGCTAAACCGGTCGTACCGGTCTATGATGTTCGTAGGCATTGTTTTGCTCTGTTAAAAATGCAGTCAATGTCCATTGTATATCAGTTATGTTAATCAAATTAATTAATTACTAATCAAATCTTGGCTAGGAAGAACTGTTCGCGCCGCTTTCGAGGGCGAAACATAAAATCAAATTCCACAACGCATTATTTGCCGTTAGTAATGACGCACGTAAGTGACATTTCAATAACTGAGTATTTTCTCTTTTGTTACCAATTTTATAAGGCTTCTCGGTTATGTACTTCTGAGATTTGAGAGGCTTCTTTCTCTCTGGTTATAATGGAGTTGTGATGCCATCCTTGCCAGGCGCCCCTCTGCTTAGTTCTTCGTCAGTATCATTTTATCTGCTGCTGACAGGAGTTCCCGTGGCTCGAACACGAAGAAGTCCGAGGCAGGATCTAGCGACTGCACAGCACGGAAACGCGGAACTCACGCCAGTATCGCCACAGCAATGATTCCGTGCTGAAACAGTTCACAAGCATGTAGGCCGGCGGAGTGGGGTTTTCCTGAACTTTAAGTCTTCACTGTCTCTACTTTAAAGCGTGGATGTGTGTTTTTTAACTTTACATCCATCTTAACCCGCGCCCCGCTGGGGTCTCCACTCTCCAGCCGAACGCGCCCCGCTGGGGAGGGGGGGGGGGTAAATTTTACCACTCCCCTCGTATCTTCCGAACCAATGATCACAGCGAGACGCGCAAGTCGGCGATCGAAAGCTCTCAATGGAATCTAATACATACCCGATATTCTTAAAATATGTCAGGTCACGGTCAGGTCAAAATCGAGGTATTTGAGTTGATGGCCATGCTTTCCATTCAAAGCCTTATATTGCGATTGTTGCCGCACAAGGTGCTCTCAAGGGACAGTGAAAAGAGACAGTGAAATGCAGCTCCCGCATAAGGGAAAGTGAAATTGTAAGCAAAGGTCAAGGTCTGGTCACCAGGCGCGTAACCACCACTGGGATCACTGGGGATCAGTCCCCAATAACATTTTCGGATTTTAACATTACGCCTATGGGCGTTGCATGGAAAGAATCGACTTCAAAGTGCCTCCGTCCCCACCTACTTTCGGAAGGTGGTTACGCCTATGCTGGTCACAAAATGCCACTATTGGCAAGAGGTCTACGGAAGTCATGCGATACATGTTTTAGGGGTTATTTTACACGTATAATTCGATAGTAGTAGCCATTTTCACAACCTGCCCCCATATAGCTCTTACGTGAAGTTCAGGTCAAGGTCAGGTCACATAAAGTCAAAATTTGAACTTAATTAATCTAAATAAAATGGCATGTTTCTAGACCAGTTTTGTCTTATAAATACAGTGGTGGCATTTATTGGTCAGTGTCTGGCCAGTAAAAGCCAAAAAAGCAACTCAACAAAATGACGTCTTGAGTTACTCATACTTGGGAGCCATATGTCAGTCAAGAATAAAGATATTGATTTCAAATTTGGTTTGGTATCGTCCATACTTGGTTCTCCAATATATATTCCGTTTTCGAATATCTTCTTTTTTTTACTTGATTTTGTGGAAATTTATCCGAAAAACAAAGTTTTTTGAATTTTTGGGGTCAAAACCCAATTTGTTTGCCAATTGGAGATGACCATTTTGAGGAAAATATCATTTCCTTTTTCTAAGTTTTTATTTGCAATTTGAATTAAAACTCGATTTTCTCAAACTCAAACATTTATCGCTTTTTCACCAAAAATGGCATGACATGACGTCATTAACCCTATTTGTAACAGGGGGGGGGGGGGGGGCGGATTCCGCCCCCCCCCCCGTCATGTTTTTCGTAGATATCTCCAGAACGGCTGGGAGCAGGCCCATTAAATTTTGGGACTTTTCCTAGAATTGAATTTCACATTTGGAGTCAAACTTTTGAGTTCTTAACCTGAGCAGAGGCGGTTCCAGGGCACGGTTTTGGGAGGGTTCGGCGGCGACATTTGGCGATAATACGGAAATGCGATCTTCACGGTTTCTTCCTAACTGCTTCAAGTATGAAGGAGTTACATCGGTTTACGGTGATTGCAACAAGTGAAAATTAGTTGGTGTTAATTAAATATCATACAAATTGCATGGCAGAGGTGGTTTCAGGGGCTTGAAAAGGTTTTTTTTTAGGAAGTATTCAATGCTTAGCGGGAAGCCAATAGAGCAATGTAAGGAGCATTTATAGCTATCAAGATGTAAAAGATAGCTTCTCCTTCCATTATTTTCATAATATATTACATATATAGTTGCAGGGGCGTGCTCAGGCACATGAAAATGGGGGGTGACTGGCATGGTGATGACGATATTCAGCGATTACGGCGCAATAGACGGTTAACTTATAATGATATATGCACATATGAGGCCAGGAGAGGGAATACAATCTTCTTTTTTTGCAGAGGCGCACTCAGGAATGGAAGAAAGGGGGTCATATTATTGCAAGGAAACTAAGATGCATGGGCCTACAATGACATAACATACTGCAGTTTTCGGATGAAACACGCACCACAGGGTACTTTACAGTGGCGTCGCCACGGTTTCAAAACATGTACGGACACACCATGACATCGAACCTTTCGAGCGGGCCCCCCCCCCCCCCCGCTCGAAAGGTTCGCTGGTGGGTAGGACGTGATATTTTGTAGGGGTGTCAATACGGTGTTTAAAGGAAAACAGCCACTTTCATAATGAAATTTGCAGCGCTGAGATAGCTGTTTTGAAGGCCATGTCGAGAAATCACTTACTGCATACTCTGGTTGTAAGGACTATTCTGCTGAATATATTAGATGTTCTGTCCATGTCAATCAGCGTTGTGTCAACAACAAAAACGTAGCGCTGTGTCGAGAAGCTTCATATGCAGCGGTGTCTATTTCACAAAACGGTTGGGGAGGAGGGGGGGGGGGGGCGAACAGGGACTGATCCAAGGGGGCCTATATCAGCGCTATGGCTCGACTATAACGTCTGAAATCGGCAAAAATAGCACATTTCCTAATTGTAAAGGAAGAAATAAGGAATAGGTACAAAGCAGTTTGTTAAAATCAGTTTTTAATGCAAAAAAATAAACTGTCATGAGTTTTGGCATTGTGTCGGGCCGAGCCGAGCTCCAACCAAAGTTTTGGGCCAAGCCTTTGACCGACCAATAGCTCTCAGAATGACCAAGAGCCTTCTCAAACTGGCAAAAGGTCCTCTCAGGCCTGACTTGGACAAGCCTTTGGCATTATCAGGTATTGCAAAGGCCCTCTTAGACTCCCTCTCTCAGGCCTCGCAAGGACCCTCTCAGGCTAGCATAGGTTAAGCATTTTCAGAACTGGCAAGGGGCCTCTCAGACCGAACGATGGTCCTCTCAAGTCGATCAATGATCATCTCAAAGAAGCGGATGTTCCTCTCTTTACCGACATAGAGGTCTCTCTGGCTAGAAAAGCGCCCTTTTAGACCAGTTGAGGGTCCTCAGAGTGGTAAACGGCCCTCTCAGGTTAGCATAGGGCTCTCCCAGGCCTGTCAAAGGTTATTTCAGAACGAAAATTAAGAACTATTGCTCCAATGCCTGGGAAATACCGTCTCAAATGAGAAGAGGGACCTCACTGATCGCTGCAGGGTCCACTCAGGCCCAGGCAATTGCCCTCTCAGACCAGCCTGGGCCCGGTCAAGCCTGGAATGAGCTCTGTTTAGCCTGGAAATATTATTTAAGACAGCTGAGGGACTCTCAAGCCGACCGAGGGCTTCATCAAGCCGACTGAGGACCGCGGCTCAAGCCGATCGAGGGCCCCTCAGACCGAACAAGGACCCCTCAAGCCGACCGAGGGCCCTCTCAGGCCGATCAAGGGCCCCCTCAAGCCGATTAAGGGTACCCTCCAGGAAGGGGTCATGATCCCCTACGCTCCCCTTGACAACGCCCTCGGTTGTGGATTGGAGCTCCAATCGCAATTTCCAACCGCAATCGTAGCGAGCTCCAATCGCAAGCACCAATGCTAGCCTCTAAACTTCGACCTATATATAAAAAAGTTGGACCCTTTCAGGCCAAGCTACGTATTTACTGAGCCAGACTAAAGACTATTTCAGGCCGGCTGAGGGCTCTCTCAGAATGACTCAGAGCTCTTTAGACTCCAATAGCTTCACCTGGCTTCCAGAAAGCCCACTTTGACGTCCAAAGGGCCCACTCTGGCCAGCCCCCAGAGGGTCCACTCTGGCTTCCAGAGGGTCACCCAGGCCTCCGGAAGGCATACTCTGGCCTCGGGAGGGCTCCACTTTGACCTCCAGGGTCCCACTCTGACCTCCAGAGGGCCCACACGCTCCTGCAGGGAGGAGACTCAATCTGGCCTGCAGAGGTTCCGAAGACGAAAAGTGCGGTCTGATCTGAGCTATTTCTTAGGCTATTTCAAATGGAAAAAATGAAAACTCATTGACCTACGCGGAGCCCTGTGGAGTGTGGAGTCCCACGGGGGACCGCAACCCCCCCCCCCCCCCCCCCCCCCCCAGGTCCTCCCGTGCCTACGCCCCTTCACAGCTGATTCGGAATTTTGTGAGACGATTCATTTACGACTAAAAAACAATTATTTTAGGTGAATATAAAGATGTTTGGTCGGTACATTCCGTGATTCCTCATTTATTTATCAATTTACTCGGTACAGATCTGACCCGAACAGTATCCGTTGGAATGGAAAACGAGGCAAGGAGGCACCCCAACCTAAAGTGGTTGTTATTAACGTTTACCGCGGTTCATATTAATCCCTCAAACCACGCTTAGACGTGGATAATCGCTGGCTTGGGGGCCAAATCCCAAGAAGTCACAATTCTAAACCTCATCGGATTTCGCTTCTGTATGCATCAATAGGTGATGTAAAACAAACTTTCTTTGTCAAAGTTGCGTAGACTTTCGTCTAACCCTCCCACTACGGGGGGGCGACAGGCCCCCCCTGAGTTCGCTTTAAATAACTTTCACACATGCAGCGTTTCTTGCTGAATTTTGTAGTAGCTGAGTTTACAACAATTATACGTATGCTGTACAAATTGCATTGAAATTGGTTAGGTAGTTGAGGAGATAATGATGTTTTGATGACGTCATGTTGGTGGAAAAATGATAAATGTTTGAAAAATCGTAGAAAACAGAGGTTTGAAGCAAATTGTAAACGCAATTCAGCAAAGATAGAAAATGACATTTTCTTTTCAATGAAAATCTCTGATTTCCAAATTTTTTGGTTTCTGACCCCTATTTTTGGGAAAAATCAACACAAAATAAAAAATTTCAAAGATGTTACAAAAACCGGAATTTATATGAGAGAACTGAGTATGGACAATACCCAAACCAATTTTTAAAGCAATATCTATTTTTGATTGAGTGATGGCTAGTTAGTTAGTTATAGTTAAATTAAAAATATAGTTAAATTAGGAAATGCACCATTCTTTGGGCGATTTGGGGTGCTTGGCTCTTCCGCTCCCCTTGGATACGGCAGTTGCCATAAAAAAATTGGGGGGGGGGGAGAGCACCATGGGGGGGGGGGGTCGAACTCAACATTGGGGGGCCAAGGGCCACCCAAAAAGTATATAAATCGACACCTATGTTCATATGTAGGCATGTGCTAAAAGCAGTGTTACTGGACCAGTGAGCGAACCCTTCGCCACTGATAATATTATCCTAGTTGTGTAAGCAATGATGAGATAATCATTACATTTGTACATACAAATTTTATAAATCATTATTTTAACCAAGTTCCTAGCTTTTTACAGCTCACTTCTATTCTTCTTTCGAAGCACACAATGTACTGGAGTGTGGACCAAGTACCATATCCTCCTGTGACCAAAGCGCTAACTGGAACTCTCGCCCTGTTCCGAGGGATACGGGGTCGGGTCGAATTTTTGCAGAGGCCCACCGAGGGATTTAAACCCCGGTCCCCGCATGGCACTTGGTCCACCTCCAGGGACCAAGTGCCGTGAATGCGCAAGTACGGCAAAGATGCCGTAGATGCGTACTTGGGGCGGTGCGTGTGACGTCGGCATGCCGTACTTGGGTCCATTGACTGGTGTTTAGAGTTGCCACTAGATGCCGTTGAGTAGCTAATATGCAAAATGAATCCCCTGCTCCTCTCCCCCTTCTGGAATTTTTCCCACGGTCGGTCCCCGGGGCGGAACACGCCTGGAATAACTTTCACTCCCCATGTGAAATGTAGATATTGTCATAACATAATGATTTTATGACATGGACTTGCAGGAAAAGCATTACTCAAACTTACACAAAAAAACTTCTTGAAAATCAAACTTACTTGCCGAAACACTGCCGTAGTTTTGGCGATCGGTTGTCATTTGCACATCACGTTGCGTAGAAAATATTTACCTCTGGCCATGCTTCGCTCACACAGTAAATAGTAAAGAAGTAAACAAATGCATTCTGTGAGTTTCATGTCCTTAGATTTCACCAGCCTAGAAACGTTTCTGACCGTGGACAAGAGCCATGCATCGCCGACAGGCTGGCCGCACGCGCGCAGTCCTACTCGCGATCCTACGTCTATGCTACACTGCTTTCTTGGATGTATGCACTTGACAGTTTAGCCTGTCGACGGAGCGCCGGCAAAACTGGAAGCCGTCTCAGAGTCATTTCAGAAGCATTTCATCTCAAAAGATATACAGGGTGATCGGGACAAAATCGAGACAATTTCATTGACTTGTACCTCCCAAACGAGATGTCACAGAGGCATAATTAAACTGGCAATTTGGAGCTTATTTAATTATTTTTCAACTTCTATATCTATCGAGCAGAACAAAAGTAACCATCAGTAGCTTTGCAAATTGCAACTCTTTATTCTGACCCGACGCCACAAGCTTTGGCAGTTTGTCACTAATCTGTTTCAGCTCCCGACGGACAAGAGCCATCAACGGACCAGCCTCAAAGTATCAGCCTCAAAGTTTTCGGCATGCATACGGGACTTAGGGAGAGCCCAAATGTGTTCTATATATGTTGGGTTGTGGCGCTACAAGTGGGTTACCATTTTTACAATGACCGGGATTTCCATTTCTTTCAGTGCTTCAGCCCATCGCCTTGGTCAGCTTGGGGCCATTTTAAAACGTCTCTTATCTTGATTTAACATTTGTATCGTCAGTGGTGACTGGAACTCGTTTTCGGCGTCTATAGCACAAGCCAGCTTTCTCTTCAGACTTTTGCTGATGCCGGAACGGCAAACACCGAATTTGAGTGCAGCCTGTCGCCGCGAGGTACCCTACTTTGCATGCATTTGCCTCTTCGGCTTTCCTCCTTGCTTGATACTCATTTATTTGGCCTTCCTGTCACTTTTTTTGTTTGTTTGTTTTCTCTCAATGTATCACCTTTATTAATTCTCACGCGAAATCGGACTGTCGCTAAAACCGTCGACTCCTCTCCAGTAGGTACTCTCTTCTCCATGGCGTCACGGACACGTTGCATATAAGGATGTGTTCAGCTGCGGCGGGCTGACCTGTAGCCCGGATGTGCGGCAGACGAGTCAGGAAGGAACAGCAGGGATAGCTGCTTGCACTGACCACACAGACGCCGGCGACAGGAAGATGCGGCGGCGTCAGGGCAGGCCCGGAGGCGGGAGACGGAAGGGGTAGGGGCTGTACTACTGCGCACCAACAGCCGGTCACAAAGGATATGGAGCAGACGGCGGCGCGGCAGCGTCCGGCCTCTGGGTCATGTCACCCTCACCAAGGGCAAATTCGGCCTGAGGAGAAGCCAATTTTTTTTTTGACGGATTGCAAAGATTAACCCGCCATTGACAGAGAAGGGCGAAAAACGCCCCCCTGAAGCAGTGGCGTACCCAGAATTCACTCCAGGGGGAGCAATTTTTGATCAGGGGGCATAAGGTAACCCAACCCAACCCAAAAAAATCACCGGATTTGGCCCACTATACTTTATTTTTTACCAGGGTGCCCCAAGGTACATCTACAGAAACTCGCCGTATTTTGCCAGGTCGGCCAAAATACGGTGTGTTTTTGTGGGAGTACCGTGGGCACAGGCCCTATTTGGTGTACTGATGCACTAGCCAAAGGGGCCAGGTCCAAAACAAAAACATAATGTGCTGCACGTCGTGCTGCTGTGCCGTCGCGCTGCATTTGACCGAAGTTTTGCTACCAAATCTGGTAGTCATATTTCACCAAAAATACTAAAAAAGTTAAAAAGATATTGCGATTTTCGAATCTCCTACTTTAAAACTATCAATTTAATAATACATATCAAGCACTTTGGCTTATGACAACACGTCCATTCTGCACTTTCAAATGGTTCCGCAAACTTGTACGGACAGTCCGTACAAGATTTTGGAGGTTCGCCAACTTGTACGGACACTGACCGTGCTGTCCGTAGTGGTGGCGACGCCCATGGTACTTTATGAATGATTATGAGATAATAGGCGAGTCCAGGTAGGGTAAAACGGGGGGTAAGCAATGTGAATTGAAGTTGTAAGTGAAATAGTCACTGTTGACTAGTTAGAAGCATAATAGCGGATAATATACTTATCAAAAGGTCTTGCGCCTCCCCAATTTTGGATCCTGGATGCGCCGATGCTGAAGTACAATATGCAAAAAGGAACTATCTACGATCAGTAACTTATTTATAGTGCTGGGTAGCAACATGCCTGCGGTTAATATTTTTCCCTATTTTACCTCCCTTTTTCACTAACCTGGTACCGCATACGGCAAAAAATATGATTTATAACTGTTTTGTTTAATGTCACAATGACATACCATTTCATTTATCAAAAAAACAACATCAAAAATAGTTTTATTCCGCATTTACTTCACCCCCATATTGAGTGACCTGCACACGCCTATGATTTTTGAATTTTCAAAAGTCATCGCCAAATATCAATCTCCAATTCAATCTCTATCGATTCCCATTGGTTGTGTTCAAATCGGTTGATAAACATGACAGGTGTGTTGGATCACATATACCACTAAAATTTGTAGTTTTTGCCCCCTGTTGCCCCCCCCCCCCTTATGAGAAATTTCGATTATATTTTATTTTTTAGAAATGTAGATCGTGTTGAGGGGAACCAAACGCTGTTTCATTTTAAAAAATCGGACGGGTAGATCTCGAGATCTCCGGGTGGGGGGGGGGGGGGGGGGGGGGGAGCGGAATCCGCCCCCCCCCCCACTGTTACAAATAGGGGTAGCCAGGAGCCTGTACAAATAGGGTTAAAACTTAACTATCTACCAAAGTCTTGCACTAATTTCATTGAAATTCGGTGAGAAGACGTAGAATTGATGCAGCATAAGGTGTTGAAAGTTTCACGTCGCAATATTGTATAGTTTCAAGTTATTGAGAAAGTCCAGGAGGGGGGGGGGGGTAAAACTTATCCCAGCGGGGCGCGGGTTAACCCTATTTGTGACTAGCAGTTAACCCTGACTGCTGCAATACACCGTCTTGGATGGAAAGGCGCTGAGATTGTGAATGCAAATACAAATGACAGGAACACGATGAACCGTATTTATTATATTATATCTGAACTCAGACAATCCCCCGAATCACACAGTAATGAGGGATGTCCATTGCAGCAGTTAGTATAGCAGGACGGAAACCCGTATAATCCCTTTAAAAGGATTATACGGGTTTCCATCCTGAAAGTAAATGCACTCTTTTGCAGTTGTATGAGCTTTAAACACGTTTAAGACATATAACAGGGACCTCAATGCTCATTTAGTCCATTATTTCAGAAATTATCAGCGTTAAAACTTGGGCGTTTTTCGAGACTAGTATCAGATAACGAGTACTTGATCGGCACTACTGTCCACCACTTTTATCTTAAGATCAATTTTAGAGTTTTGAATTATCTGCAAGTCCTACACTGGATCACACAATTATTATGCAATTCAAAACTGACGGGACTTTGTATTACTACACACTGTTCGTTGAGGTTTTGTGTTTTTTGTGTTTTTCTTTTCTCTGGCCTTTAGCGTTGAGAATTTGGTGGTGGCGTATTAATTTTTTGGCATGAGAATTCATGAAAAATATATAATTTTGTGGGAAAGCTAGGTAACTGCTGCTGTCGTTGGAACAAAACAAGTTTATTTTCTTTCAAATATTGCTTATTTTACCGGAAATATGCCATACGTGAGGTGTTTTTATTAGCATAGAAGAGATGACTGGCTCTGCCTCAGCCGGTCCTGCAGAAAATACGCGGTGGCATCACCATGCACTTTGGAATGTCCTTACGTGCAGAAGAGGTCATTTCCAGAAAAATGTGGCTACCGTGGGACTTCTACCACCTTTATAAGTACGCTTTACTATGTAACTCAATTATTCTGGGAAAACCCCGTATAATCCCTTTAAAGGGAAATAATGACCTTTTCCCACAAAAATGGAGTTAGCACTTGAAATCGCCAGACGAGACCAAAATATATTGTAAATTCATCACATTTTGTATGAAAACTTTCCTACCGAAAGATATTTCAAGTTAAAGTTGATAAGCGTTCCACACTTTTAACGACCGGTACTTGCAAGTACTTTTGGTCCTCATCAAACTGCGGGCTTTTCCGTATTGTTTTTTTACGCAATGGAGCGGAAAATATATTGTGCGTTCTGCTTGTTGTGATTATATGCCCGGCGATCTTCTAAAACTAACAGCGATTGGAAAAAGTGGCAATAAAATCGGAAGCTCATCGATGCACATCAACGGCGGCATAGTTAGTGGTTGCGACCCTCAATTTTTGAAAACCGATTCATTTGTTTTCAACATTAGGAGTATTGTATAATTTGTCTGTGGCTGTATATAACACTATGCTTTATATTATCATGAAAAATAGAAAAAATTTCCCCAAAGAACTAACAAACAATAACACAAAACTGGCAATTAAATCGGAAGCTCATCTATGCACATCGACGGCGACCTATTTAGCGTCGACGATTTGTTTACAAAGTCATTGTCATGCTTCCCGGCGCACTTAACCATTGTGGCGAGTTGTTCCTGATTAGTATACTCAAGTCCCGTAGCAGGCTTTGTTAATGACGTCACTGGTGCCATTCTTGTGTAGAATTGCAAAATATATCTGATTTTGAGTTGAAAGCTAATTAAAGACTTATTCAAATTATTGTTTTTAAGTTTGAATTTTCTTGTTAATCATTATTAAAGGTATTTTATCACTGTATTTCATACTAGTTGACACTTCAGAACCTTGTGACGTAATGATATTGTATCCAATATGCATTTCCCTCACCTTTTGTTATTGTGGCGCAGTGCCGAGTGCTTTGCGAATACTAGCTTGCCTGGGGTTCAATTCATTCCGCCCTTATTTTATTCGAGTTGGTATAGTTTGCATGTTGTTGTTATTCATGACTTATACTGATAGTCATGCATCACGGATTCTTCACGGATTGCTTCACGGATCAGAGCGCTGCTCGAACGCACGCTAGTAGCGCTTTCGTTCTCTATGGCAACCAGGCGTGAGCCAATGAAAAGCCAGAACGTGTTCCCTTTCTGGCTTTTGATTGGCTGACGTTTGGTTGCCATGGAGAACGAAAGCGCTACTAGCGCTACTAGCGTGTGTCCGAGCAGCGCTCAGTTTGATCGGAAACGTCACAGAGCCTCCAAAAATGCCGCACTCGATGTAAACAATGGTAGGGAAGGACGAATCTGTCAATGACCTTCATGAAGTACACAAGGTACTTGTTTTGTATTTTTTCCAAACTTACAACTTTGAATTTGGGAATAATTTTATTTAATTCTGAAATTTAAATAAAATAATTTTAAACCATAACGGTAGCCTAAGAAATTGTTGCTAACAAAATCAAAAGGTCATTATTTCCCTTTAAGAGTAGGTAGGAAGACCACGCGAAGCGTGGTCTTTAGAGAGTTTAGAGCACTTCAGAGGCCCTCTCTGAAAGACCAGAGAGACCCTTGGACGTTCAAAAGAGTCCTGAGCATGTCATAGGGGCCCCTGGTCAGACCGAAAGGGCCCCTGAGTGGGTGAGAGGGCCCCTGAACACGTCGAATGTGCCCATAGCCAGCAAAGAGGGGCCCCAGAGTAGGTCGGAGGACCCTCGGAGCATGTAGAAAGGCGACAAAGCAGCCAGCGCAGTCCTTTGCCAGGTCTGAAGGGCCCATTAGAAGGCTGGAGGGCCCTTGGACAGACCAGAGGGTCCCTGGGAAGTCTAAAGGGCCCCTGTACAGGTCACAGAGGCCCCTGACCAGACCGAAAGGGCCTCTGGGGGGGGGGGGTCAGAAGGGACCCTGAACATGCTGAATGGGCCCCTAGTCAGCACGGAGGGACCCCAGGACAGGTCGGAGGGCTCCTTGAGCATGTCGGCAGGGCGACAAAGCAGCCAGCGCAGTCCGACCAGAAGGGTCGTTGGGCAGATCGGAGGGGCTCCTGGGCAAGTCAGAGGGGCATCTGGATAGACCGAAAGGGTCCCTGGGCCGGTCGAAAGGGCCCTTGAACATGCCGGATGAGTTCCTAGCTAGACTGGAGGGTCCCCTGGGCTGGTCGGAGGGGCCCCCAACATGGCGACAGGGCGACAAAGCAGCCAGTGCAGTCCCTTCGCCAGGTCGGAAGGACCTATGAACAGGCCGAATGGGCCCCTTGACACACTAGAGGGCTTCTTGGAAGGTCAGAGGGGTCCCTGGTCAGACCGGAAGGGCCCAAAGCATTAGAGATCCCAGATGAAAGACGTCTTTAAGACGAGCAATGACCTGTTACCGAATGCCTCTTAATCGCTGACGAAGGGTGTTACAATATACCCGAAAGCGCCCATTCTACTATTTTTCTTGTGGACTAAGTCCTCTTCTATATTGAATATATATCATCCACTCCACATCATGTCTTTTCGCGGATCCCATATGAGTCCCTGAACAGGTTGGTGGGGCGTCGAAAAGTTCGGAGGGGCCCCTGAGCCTTTCAACAGTAAGAATGCGGTTGTCCAGGGAATAAGACTCAAAATTTTCGCACCGCTCCGCGGCGCAATTTCACGCAAAATTTGTATTATATGCGGATTAAAAAATATCGTGCCGTTTCTCGGCGCATTTATGTGTTATGTTGTTACATTCCTATATGATTGGGCAAAATACTTTGCTTTAACACTTTTTTACCGCACTTTTAAACGCACAATAACATGTGTAGAGGTCCGCACCATACGCAATGCGACGCATTGATCAGAATGCATGTCCAGAACATAATACTCACAATTTTCGCGCCGCTCCGCGGCGCAATTTATTTAAGAGTTCCAGGTCTTCAGCCTAAACAGATATTCGAAGTTGGTATAGCTGATTCCAAATTGGTGTCGCTGGTTCCAAAGTTGGTATGACCCATGCCATACCTGTCGTACTGCATTCCCCATCATTGTAACGTGCCTTTTCATCAGTTTTGTTTGGCCCATTCAACGATTGGGAAGGGGCCCTTTCAACGCTCGGGACGGGGGCCCTTTCGAGGCGCCGCCCCGCCCCCGCCCCTGGACGAAATCCTAGCTAGGTACCTGACGTATCCTGTCAATTTGAAGTGTATACGACTATTAGATCATGACCTATGACCCTTTCGTCAAGGTCATGTCAGACCCCAAAGGGCCATTGACCTGACCCCAAAGGTCACCAGCTGACCTAAATACTCAAAATGGGATGCCGTTGGATTTTCCTTATGACAGGCAACACGTTGCTTTTTACGGTGTCTCTCTATCTCTCTCCGTTCGGAAGTTATACTAAGCGCCCTGTACAAGCGCTGTAGTGCAAAACGCATAGCAATTCTCATCTATGGTGACGATGTCCGTGACCTAAGAGGTCATTAACTGGGCCAGACCTAACAATTGATATATTACTAGATAGCTAATCCAAAGACCAACATGTTGACGCTAACAAAATCGTTTTATACTCATAGCTTTGGTAATGACGACGGACAGAGCAAAGTCGCTATTTTTGGACGTGGTCGATCTTAGGTCATTCACTTGACCTGGAAGGTCACCCGTTGACCTGAAACCTAAAAATCGCATATTGTTATATTGCTCTCATAACAGGCAACATGCTGGTTCTTACCGCATTGCTTTATGTTGCTTGGTTTGGAAGTTAACAGGGGGTCTTTTTAGGACCCCCGTAGGGCGAAGGTGAGAAAAGGTCCCCGTAGGGCGAAGGTTAAAGGGAATAGTTCACATTGGCTGATTGCTTGCAATTTGGCAGTAATCAGGGGTGAAACTTTGTATACTTTTGAGGATGCACTTGCACCCCCAATGTTGAATTTTGAATCCCCAATGTTCCTTTTGCATCCCCAATGTTTCTTTGATAAGGAGGCCCCCTTACGAAAAAGAGGCCCCTACAGGAGGACAGGAGGCCCTTCTGTGCTTGAAGGATGCCCCTTTGAGCTTACAGGAGGCTCCCCTGTGCTTAAAAGAGGCCCCCCTGTGCTTAAAGGAGGCCCCCTGTGCTTAAAGGATGCTCCTCTGTGCTTAAAGGAGGCCCCCTGTGATTGAAGGAGGCCCCCTGTGCTTGAAGGAGGCCCCCTGTGCTTAAAGGAGGCCCCTCTGTGCTTAAAGGAGGCCCCTGTGTTTAAAGGAGGCCCCCCTGTGTTTAAAGGAGGCCTCCTGTGCTTGAAGGAGGCCCCTCTGCGCTTAAAGGAGGCCCCCCTGTGCTTGAAGGAGACCCCCTGTGCTTGACGGAGGCCCATCTGTGCTTGAAGGAGGCCCCTCCGCGCTTAAAGGAGGCCCCCTGTGCTTGAAGGAGGCCCCTCGGTTCTTAAAGGAAGCCCCCCTGTGCTTAGAGGGTGCCCCTTTGCGCTTAAAGGAGGCCCCTCTGCGCTTAAAGGAGGCCCCTCTGTGCTTAAAGGAGGCCCCCTGTGATTGAAGCCTCTGCTTAAAAGAGGCCCCCTGTGTTTAAAGGAGGCCCCCCTGTGCTTGAAGGAGGCCCCTCTGCGCTTAAAAGAGGCCCCCTGTGCTTGAAGGAGGCCCCTCTGTTCTTAAAGGAGGCCCCTGTGCTTAAAGGAGGCGCCCTGTGCTTGAAGGACGCCCCCTGTGCTTGACGGAGGCCCCTCTGTGCTTGAAGGAGGCCCCTCCGCGCTTAAAGGAGGCCCCCCTGTGCTTGGAGGAGGTCCCTCTGTTCTTAAAGGAGGCCCCTCTGTGCTTAGAGGATCCCCTTTGCGCTTAAAGGAGGGCCCCTGTGCTTAAAAGAAGCCCCCTGTGCTTGAAGGAGGTCCCTCTGTTCTTAAAGAAGGCCCCCTGTGCTTAAAGGAGGCCCCCTGTGCTTGAAGGAGGCCCCTTTGTGCTTAAAAGAGGCCCCCTGTGCTTGAAGGAGGCCCCCTGTGCTTAAAGGAGGCCCACTGTGCTTAAAGGAGGCCCCCTGTGCTTGAAGGAGGCCCCTTTGTGCTTAAAAGAGGCCCCCTGTGCTTAAAAGAGGCCCCCTGTGCTTGAAGGAGACCCCCTGTGCTTGAAGGAGACCCCTCTGTGCTTAAAAGAGGCCCTCTGTGGTTAAGGGAGGCCCCTCTAAGCTTAAAGGAGGTCCCGTCAGAACACAAAGGAGGCCCTCTGTGCTTGCGGGAGGCCCTTCTGTGCTTAACCCGCGTCCCGGTGGGCCTCTGGACAACTTCGCCCTGGTGTGTGTGTGTGTGGGGGGGGGGGGGTCAAAATTAACCCACGCCCACTAACTCAAAAACTAAAAGGGCTAGAAAGACGCGGAAAAGGCGTTCAAAAACTCTTGACAAGGACATTCGAAGTTACTGCATGTATTATTTGACTTAGGTCAATATCGAGGTCACCAGAGGTCATCAAAAGTCAGATTTTCCAGTGTTAGGACTTCGCTTCGAACACCCCCAAATATCTCGGTAACTATGATAGCTAAGAACGAACAGAGAAAGCAGTCGAAGGCTCTTGAAAAATGGAGTCCCAATTTATGTCCTCAAATTTTAGCTCAGGTCAATAGTTTAGACTCCAGAGGTCACCAAAAGTCACGAGGGCATTTTCCCCAAACAATCCTTAATAACGTTTTATCGGTTAAACATAAAGCAATAATTTTAACACCAATATGTTTTTCTCGTCAAGGCGCTTCGACACATCAATTGTGACCTGGTTAGGTCAACTTCAAAATTTGACCTCAGGGGCTCAGGTCAAGGTCATTTGGTGACCCAGGTAAGTTTACAGCAACGAAGACGACAGCTCGACTCCTATGGTTTCTGACCTCATGGCTCGTTCAGGCCCTACTCCCTCTTGTACGCGTGTATTTTTTAGTAAGTGCGATACTGCAGTGCGCTATTTTTTAACCAGCGATTACCAAAAACCAGCGTTTTGACGATCCCCATGGACCAGACAGGATACAACTAATCTAACCTAACCTTGTGGTGCCGTGCCTTTTTGATTTAATTGCGGCGTCCACTCTCTCTTTGTTTACTTTCTTGCTAGGCCGGCGCGCCACAGTTAACGACGGCGCGCCACAGCTGCCGTTACTGACGGACGACAATCCGCTGATTGTCAACACAAGTCTTTTTGTTTATATCTCTACGTGTTAACCTCAATCTCTTTTTGTATGCCTTTTGGTACAACGTAAATTGACCTGCTTATTTGTGTATCGTTATTTTATTGTCGCGCATTTTTACATTATTAGTTCGCCGTTCGTTGTTCACTTGTGTACCATTTAATTTGTGTCGTATCTTAAAATGTTTTCTGTTTGCATATTTGGCATTGTTGCTCCCCCCATTCTTCTTCCGGCCACCCCGTCTGGGCACGTTGTTGAGGCTGTAAATAAAGCCAAGTCGTAACCTAAGTGTTTGTGAAGACTAAGTATCGTCCGACCGAGCGACCCTTTTGATTCTCCTTCTTTTTACCACTGTTTTACCACTGTTTTACCGCGTCTAACCCAGTTTCCAGTATCCAAATTCCCAACCGACTATCCAGGACAAAACCATCCATTTATCATTGAGCACGCATACCCACAACCTAACCTAACCTAACCCCGCCATTCAGTCCGATCGGGACGAAACCTAAGATTCACTCGTAGCCAGGGGCGCAGGAACTATGTTCAAGTTGGGGGGGGGGGGGCGGAGGCATTCTGAAGTATATTCTTTCCATGCAACGCCCATAGGCGTAATGTTAAAATCCAAAATGTTGGGGGGGGGGGGGGCTGCCCCCCCCCCCTCCCCCCCTGTTCCTACGCCTATGCTCGTAGCCATTAACCCGCCATTGACTGGGGGGGGGGGCGTTTAACGTCCCCCCCTGATGAATTTTCGCAATAGCTGGAAAACTAATAGCGCTATCAACGTGAAACTTCGGGTACCTTCTTATACATCATTTTTACGTCTTGTGTGCAAAAATGGGAAAAATTGTCGAAATTTGTTCGAGTTATAGCGAATTTAGTGACGTCACTACACTCGAGTTTTGCACCAAAATCAGCTAAACTTTGCCAGGCTGTACAAATGCCACATTTGAAGCAAAATGCAATCGAAAAACGCCAAAAGATAGCAAATGGCAACGGCTACCAACTGGCTATCTCAGATTTTTGAAAATTTTAGTTTTTGACCCCCAAAAACTCAAAAAACGTTTTTTTTTTGGGAAAATTATCACAAAATCAAAATTTTCAAAAATATTCAAAAAACCGGAAGATATGTCAGAGAACCATACTTAGGCAACTACTATGCCAAATTTCAATCTGATATCTCCATTTTTGGCTGACTTATGACATCTAAAGTATGGGTAACTCATGACGTCATATTTTGAAATTGCGTTTTTTGGCTTTTATTGACTAGATACAGACAAATAAATGCCACCACTGTATTTCTGAGGCAAAACTGGTCCAGCAACATGCCTTTGTTGTTTATATTTATCAATTAAAAATGTTGACCTTCGGTGACCTGAACTTGACCTGAAATTGACATTTACTTCACGTAAATGAAGTCAGGTGGTAAAATGACTGTCACTATCGAATTATACGTGGAAAATAACTCATAAAACATGTGTTGCATGACTTTCGTAGATATTTTGAGCATAGTGACCTTTTGTGACCTGACCTTGACCTTGAACTTGGCCAACAATCTCACTTTAGCTCATGCGGGATATGTATCATACCTTTGGCAGCACTTTGGGTGAAACTGGTCGCAATCGAAGGCTTTGGATGGAAAGTATGGCCCATAAACTCAAATACGCCGATTTTGACCTTTGACCTGACCGTGACCTGACATTTGACCTGACTTTGAAATTTTTGACCATGCTTTAGATTCGTCTCATTGAGAGCTTTCGTTTGCCGCCTTGCGCGTCTCGCTGTGATTATTGGTTCGGAAGATAACCAGGGGGGGGGGGGGGGGGGCGTTTAACGCCCCCCCCCCCCCCCCAGTCATTGGCGTTCTGCTGAGACCCCAGTCAATGCCGGGTTAAGTCCGATCGGCACGAAACCTAAGATTCGCTCTTAGCCATTAAGTCCGATCGGGACGAAACCTACGATTCGCTCGCAGCCATTAAGTCCGATCGGGACGAAACCTAAGATTCGATCGTAGCCATAATGACTAAAAAGCTAAAAGCCGTCGCCAGGATTTGAACCGGCCCCTGCATACAATTCAGGCCACAGGGCTACAGAGCCTTAACCCTCGCCCGTGCAGCGTCCGATCAGTGCGTGACCGTGCAGGGGGGGGGGGTACAACCCCCCCTAGCGTTTCGCCCCTAATTGAGCTAGAGCTTCGATTCAACAACGAGCGTGTTGCTTGTCACGAGAGGAAGCCACACCCGATTTTAAGGTCCTAGGTCATTAGATGACCTCTGAGGTCATTAGATGACCTCTGAGGTCATGTCAATGACCCAAAAGTCAACCAAATTGTAAATGCGTATAAATTGAATTTAGTCGAGCTAGAATCGCGAATGAGCATATAGTTATGCAAAATGGGTGCCAAATTTGAAATCAGCGTCACAAAACGTCCTAGAAACTGCCAAATTCCAAAAAGGTCATGTCAGGTCATTTGAGGTCAGTGACCTCGGTTGACCTGTGGGGGCGCATGACCCCAGTGGAACATATAATTATGTAAAATGGATCCCATATTTGAAATCAGCGTCACAAAATGTCCTAGAAACTGCCAGAAGCCAAACAAGTAATATGAGGTCATCGGAGGTCAGTGACCTCGGTTGACCTCTGAAAAGGTCAATCGAGGTCACAATCTCAATGGAAACCACAGCTGTCACCTGAAAACACCTGTGCATATGCTCCTGAACAACAAACAATCGGAAACTGCACAAGTTACAAGGATCAATACTACGGGACGCCAGTTGCGCCTGACATGACCTTGAAAACAGGTCATAGGTCACGGGTCATGTGACCTACAAGTTCAAAATTTTCAGAATATGTGTAAAATTGTTCAAAAGTAGGGTACTGAAAGTTTCATCGCAATCGGTTGATATTTACGCGAGTTATTCCCGAAAAACCGAGGGGGGGGGGGGTGGCATCCACCCCCCCCCCTGCACTGGCGAGGGTTAAGGCTGTGATGGCTTTTCTTTCGATACAATATCTCTATTTCACACAAATTGGTGGTTAAAAATATCGCACTGCAGTATCGCACTTACTAAAAATACACGCCTCTTGTACGGCCTTGATTTAGACCATTTGGTCTAGTTATCTCGGCTGACCTAAGAGGCGAACTGTCCTTGAGCAGTGCCATCTAGGAAATATTATTTAATATTAACACGCGCCCTGGAGGGGGGGGGGGGGCGAAATCCGCCCACCCCTCCGGTTTTTCGAGGATAGCGCAAAAACGGCGGCGCGCAGCGCCGCCGTTTTTTGCACACCTGTTTAGAAAAGAACTTCCCACATTATGTAAAAATTTTGGCCTCGGGTCATCTCAGGTCAGGTCACCAGATCAGGTCACGTGATGACCTCAACTCCAAAACGTTTGCAGTAGTACCACAGCCACAGTTTTACGCCGATCAGTTTCAATATTGCAGGGCTTCATAAGGTCATAGATACCAACAATTTGTTGATCTCGGATTTCTAATATCGGTGACCTAAGGTCAGGTCAATTTCGCGACCGCCAACACTCTTTTGTCAATAACTATCGACATAATGAAGATAGAGAAGATAAAATGGTACCAATGTGTTTGTCTCGTCGAGACACGTCTCCCAATATGCAACATGACCAACTTGGGTCACCACTTGACCTTGACCTGAGGTCAAATTTCTCAGTTGACCTAACCCGGTCACCATTAATATGATTCGAAGCGCCTTGACGAGACAAACGCAATGGCGTAAACACTTTTGCTTTATCTTTATTAGGTAAAAAGTTATTTGCGAAAAACAGTTTTGCAAAAAAATCACCTTTTTGACATTTGATGACCTCTGGAGCCTAAACTATTGACCTGAGCTCAAATCTGAGGACACCTATGTCGATTGCATTTTTCAAGGGCTTTCGATTGCTTTTTTCCGTTTGCTGCTAACTATCATAGTTCCCGAGATATTTGGGGGTGTTAGAAGCGAAATCTTGAAAACTTGAAAATCTGACCCTTGATGACCTCTGGTGACCTCAATATTGGCCTGAGAAAAAAAATGAACGAAATACTTTCGAAAGAGCTTGTTTCGAGCTATCTAACGTCGTTTTTCGCTTGTCGCTACGTTGCGTGGTTTTCGAGATCGTAGGGGGGGGGGCGAAATCCGCCCCCCCCTCCAGGGCGTGTAATTATCAGAGGCCCTCCAGGGCGCGTGTTAAAAAGTTTGTTTTGAAAATTGTTTAATTTATTTTACAAAAATTAGCAAAACTTAAATATTGTAAGAACAAATATATAAATCAGTACATGCCGCGCAATGCATTGTGCATTTTTGGGGGTAAACCAAAACATCCACTAGGATCTCAGTAGGTACCTTGTCAGCTGAACAAATCGCAGGCATTTTACTTCACAAACAAAAACGGGAATAAATTAATCCCGTCACCAAAATGACTAACTTCGTCACCGTAAATGACTTAGTTAAAATCACCGAAACGTCAAAACATATTGAGGATTTCGGCCGATGGACTTCTTAAAAAAACTGGCTCCAAGGGTTAGGTGAGGTGAGGTGAGGTGAGGTGAGGTGAGGTGAGGTGAGGTGAGGTTAGGATAAAAGCTTGATAAAGTTTGAAGTTTGAACTGTAATGTGTGTCTGTTCTTCGAGTGGAAATTGACCTTCTGTCCTTCCTTTTAAATATAGTGCACCCAAGTCGCTGATCGGATAAAAATGATGTTTTCCATAGCTTAGTACCTTGGCGGTCAGGATCGGTACCTCATTTCATTTCATTTCACTTATTTAGGAGACCATCCACAACGTGGCTATTACGGTTCCTGTACATGTGGTAAAGACATTTGTAGTACACGACACAATACAGTTTGCATAGGCAGTAGGCACTGATGGGAAAATAGCTTGCCGGGCTATTTGGTGGCACTCGCTCACGTCACGCACTCGGTTATTGCCAATGCGGCTACAAATGCGCGCCTGGACGGAGCGGCTTTCACGGCTGGTGGCAGCGCATTCCACGTGCGGACTGCTCGGTGCGAGAAACCCTTCTGGGTCTGATTCAGTCTACATTTTGCGAGATGAAGGTCTCCGGCGTCGGCAGCCCTAGTGCTCCTGGCCGATACGTCAGACCGCTTGGTAAACATGTTACGCAGCGCCCTATGCCACTGTTGACTAATCAGGGCTTTGTGCACGTTGGTACAGTCGTGTCGGGCGACCAGTACCTCTACTCTCTCCCACCCGAGAGACGCGAGAGCTGGCGAAATATGGTCACTACGTCGCACGCCGGTGACGAGCCGAGCGGCAAAGTTCAGGCACCTCTGAACGCGATGCAGACGGCACTGGGCAGCCCCTCCCCAGGCGGACAGGCAGTAAAGGATATGAGGAAAAACGTGTGTTTGGACGAGGAGTTTAAGGACGTCAGGAGTGAGGTGATGGCAGATTTTATACAGAGATGCGGTGATGGCATTGCACCTCCGCACCACCACGGATACATGAGGATCCCAGTTGAGGTGCTGGTCGAGGAAGACTCCCAACACTTTGATGGTAGGGGATGGGATGACGGTCGAGCCAGAGACGTTTATGCTGAAATTGTTCGCCATTTTGAGGGAGGATTTTGTACCAATAAGAGCAAAGTCAGTCTTGTCCGGATTCATTTCTAGGCTGTTAGCTTCGAACCAGTTTTGAAGGCATCGGATGGACTCCTCGACCCACATCTTGAGGTCGGATAGGCCACCCTCTTGATTAGGATCTGCTGTAGTTATACACTACCTAATGGCTAATCATGTAATAGTTTTAGGTCCGGTTGTCCTGTGACATGCATTATTTTGATTTGTGTTTCTTTGTTTCCTGTGTAAATAGTGTGAAGTGCAAATATCCTGATGCAAGCAGTGTGATGGTGCATTGAGGACAGTGAGTCATAAGTGGCACTTGACAAGTATCATATGCCCTATGGGGCTGTATATGTGCCTTTGAAGCAGGGCCGGCAGTTGGCACTGCATCAGAAATGGTGTCATGTTCCTGTGCTGATAACAAACACACACGTGTGCTATGCTTACCACCAAGTTTCAGCCTGCCTCCTCCACTCCCAATTTGGCAATGCCAGCAATAACTTTGAAACTTTTTATCTAGACTAAATTGGAAACCACACCGGTTGGTGCCTATCTAAGCTGAATGCAAGCACCTAGTCAATATTATTTATGTTATGACTTCCATTCCATTTCCTTGATATCCAGGACCAGGCATCATGTTTTCACACGATTTGATGTGTCAAACAGGTTAACAGTTGCTCCACTGTATCTTCCATCTCACTGCAAGGTCAACACGAGCACATTTATGGAAGCATTAGCATAGTATTGGGTAATTCACTCCCTTGATTCGCAGGTGACATCCACTTGTTAACACGATGTGGAGAAACGCAAGTGGCTCCCAAAAACGGAGACGAAAAAAAGAAAAAGAGCTGGCCGCTCAGGCTGCGAAATGCCAGAAACTGCACCATTTTGCATGTGGCAGACGTTCTGCTGATGGTTAGTTCATGCATAAATGTCAACCTCATTGTCTATTTTGCTTTGATTGGTAATACTCAAAGTTGCACGTTCTTGCGGGCATTTTGCAGAGGCTTTACTGATATTACATTTTGCATGGACAAAAGTCTATGAACCATTAGTTCATATCACAAAGACATACCAGTGAACAGAAACAGGTCGTAGGTCATCCATTAAAGCCACTTCACTTTTCCATTCTCGGCATTCTCATGATGTGAATGCATCCAATCCGTTCATCTCACTGATTTCAAACTGTCCTTGACAGATCCTCTCCCGTCCTGCCCCAGACCGGCTGCCGCCGCTCCTGAGCCGACCGTGACCAGCGGCCGCCTAGCGTCGAGCGCTGCTCCGCCCAACAGTGGCGACGAGGACACCGAGGACGGTCAGTTCATATAGAGGGCACAGAACATCGGTGGTTGCTTGTCGGCTGTCGTCACAAGCGCTCTCTATCCTCATGATGTGAATGCATCCAATACGTTCATCTCACTGATTTCAAACTGTCCTTGACAGATCCTCTCCCGTCCTGCCCCGGACCGGCTGCCGCCGCTCCTGAGCCGACCGTGACCAGCGGCCGCCTAGCGTCGAGCGCTGCTCCGCACAACAGTGGCGACGAGGACACCGTGGACGGTCAGTTCATATAGAGGGCACAGAACATCGGTGGTTGCTTGTCGG
Source organism: Chirona hameri (assembly GCA_036785665.1). Lineage (NCBI taxonomy): Eukaryota > Metazoa > Arthropoda > Thecostraca > Balanomorpha > Balanidae > Chirona > Chirona hameri. Next base: position 94,064 of record JAXIVJ010000959.1, on the reverse strand, counting down.
CTGTCGTCACAAGCACTCTCTATCCTCATGGTGTGAATGCATCCAATACGTTCATCTCACTGATTTCAAACTGTCCTTGACAGATCCTCTCCCGTCCTGCCCCGTACCGGCTGCCGCCGCTCCTGAGCCGACCGTGACCAGCGGCCGCCTAGCGTCGAGCGCTGCTCCGCCCAACAGTGGCGACGAGGACACCGTGGACGGCCAGTTCATATAGAGGGCACAGAACATCGGTGGTTGCTTGTTGGCTGTCGTCACAAGCGCTCTCTATCCTCATGGTGTGAATACATCCAATCCGTTCATCTCACTGATTTCAAACTGTCCTTGACAGATCCTCTCCCGTCCTGCCCCGGACCGGCTGCCGCCGCTCCTGAGCCGACCGTGACCAGCGGCCGCCTAGCGTCGAGCGCTGCTCCGCCCAACAGTGGCGACGAGGACACCGTGGACGGTCAGTTCATATAGAGGGCACAGAACATCGGTGGTTGCTTGTCGGCTGTCGTCACAAGCGCTCTCTATCCTCATGGTGTGAATGCATCCAATACGTTCATCTCACTGATTTCAAACTGTCCTTGACAGATCCTCTCCCGTCCTGCCCCGGACCGGCTGCCGCCGCTCCTGAGCCGACCGTGACCAGCGGCCGCCTAGCGTCGAGCGCTGCTCCGCCCAACAGTGGCGACGAGGACACCGTGGACGGTCAGTTCATATAGAGGGCACAGAACATCGGTGGTTGCTTGTCGGCTGTCGTCACAAGCGCTCTCTATCCTCATGGTGTGAGTGCATCAAATCCTTCAATCATTCAATTTTGCATTCAATCATTAACGAGTTAACGGGCGAACGGGTTAACCACAGTGGCGGCTCGTGGTCCTCAAAGTACCTGAGGCCCAAGTCCAGAAGTTGCAACGGAGGAGCAGCTGCGACTTGCGAGTTTAGTTAACAAACTTAACAAATCACAGGCGTAAGAACGGGGGCGGGGGCCATGCTCCCACTATTTGTTCAGAATTATTGATAAGATCTTTATTTTGTCTAATAAGGAAAATTTGGGTCAGTAAAATGTAGATCAAGACGAGAGGAGCTCAAATACCTACGCAAATACATTTTGCATAGGGGGTTGGGGTTCACTCAAGACGAGATCGAAGTTTCACCCCCACACTTTTCATGACGTTCCTAAGATTCTGAAACAAATATGAAATAAGCCGTTCAAGTTACTTAGGTTTTCTCTCAAATCATGTCAGAACGTAAGCCAATTTACGGCCGATTTCAGGCGTTTGGGAGTGTCCTTTTGGTCTCCATTGAATCCGGCGGTGCCAAAATCTTAACTCTTTAGTTCGGAAATTATATCAAAGACTTTGCTTTCAATCATAGCTCTACTATATACAGATTACAGCCACAGTTCTCTACGCAAAGAAAACCGGCAGCTTTTAACAAAAAGTTGCACCTGGCGCCATCTAGTGCCTGGGCTGACACCTCGCGGCAGCATTGGAATCTGAGCCTTCGAGCAGATCGTATTACGCATGCGCATTTGCGCCAGCCTCTGGAGGCCGGACTGGCGGCGGCCTCAGCCGGGCCTGGGACCATGCAGCCGGGGGGCCGGGTGGCTCAGTTGGTAGAGCGTTGGACTCGGAATCCAGTTCCGGGTTCGAGTCTGGCTACTGGCGCAAGTCATTCGGTTCCCCGCCCCGAAGGGGGGTGGTTCCCCTCCCCACCCGCGGCGGCATATAGCTATAGGCCAGACTACGGGGTGGGCGGGAACCCGTCCCCTCCCCTCCCCCCCAAAAAAAAACGAAGAAAAAAAACATGAAGCCGCGCGCTGCGATATTTGCTGGAGCATCACATACCCGTAACGAATTATAACGCCAAAATTAAGTTATATCTCATGTAATATTGAAGAATGTCCTGTATCCTTATGGTGATGAATATTCACTTATCTAAAGAACACCGCAGTTCGATGGAAACATCGTCACACGGTTGCAGGGGATTCAAAAGTTGCCGCTTTACTCGGCCGGCAACGGTCTGCCCGCCGCCGACGCTAGCAGACTGCGGTACGATAATAAAACATAATATGGATAACAGATGATAGTTTTCAAACAAAAATGTGGCGCCTAGGAGCCGAATAATCGCTTTGAGGCTTAAAACATCCGGGCCTCAGATGGCTACCATTGGTCGGCACAGCGCGGCAGCGTCGGTTGAGCGGCGTTCGCCCGCTGGTGCCTCAGTAGCTGGGCTGAACGGGCGGAGGCGGTGAGGCGGCAGGCCGGCCGGGCCTCAGTCGGCTCGTAGTGGTTTGCTGTAGTATGGCAAACGTACTGGCGGGTGATGGAAGAGCCGGAGAATTTCGGTGATATGCCATAATAAAATGTACTGCGATGTGCAGAATGGAAATCACTCGCACATCTTTTTTCTATGGCAACCAATGAATATTTCAAAGCACATTCTTCCTAAATAATAGGTGAGGCCCGGCCTCAGTTGCCTCATATGACGAGCCGCCACTGGTTAACCATCCTATTAGTTACATCGAATGGCATGCATCAGTCTAACGAGGCATTCATAAAAGATGTGATCATTGCGAGTGATATGAACAGATACCACCAAGTATATGTCACTTGGATGACGCATTTAACATGCATACGTCGAAACGGCGCATGTATTAAAGTTATATATTCGTATGCACATTAATAATCTGCCCTATGAGCTGAAGTCTGAGTAGTTAGGAACTGGGATGAGTCCACTTACATAATACATTATAGAATTAGGTGATCATTTGTCTGTAGCGTAGATATGTCCGCTTATAAATGCCTTTTTCCTACACGTAGATTCTTCTCGGTATTACTATGATTTTGAATACAAAATACAAACTACGTCACCTTTATTGAGAGATGTAAAGCCTTTAAAGTCGGAACCGGAACCATGATTGCCGCTTGATATCAATGAAATGTATCCAACCCAATTCCAAAAATGTAATTCTGCGTTTCCAGAGCCCCGTCCTCGGCGCTCCCGTCCTGCTCAGGCCGGCTCGTACAAGCCTCACTGGCGGAAACGGTTCGCATGGCTCCAGTACGACAGAGTCCGCCGGATGGCTACCTGTGCTAACTGTGCAGAGGCTGAACAGCGTGGCCTGCTGGGTGGAATAACTAAGCGCGATGGAGCATTCATATGTCGTGGTTTTGATTCGTGGAGAAACGCCACATTGAAGTTCATCAGACATGAAGACACCAACTGCCACAGGGAGGCGGTGAAGAGGCTGGCACAGGCAGGATCTCCCAGCTCGACCGCGATGCTGCTGCTAACGGGCAAACAGAGGGAGCAACAACACAACCGGGTAGCCCTGCGCCACATCTTCCACGCCATCATCCTTCTCTCAGCGCAAGGTCTTCCCCTTCGACGTCGGGATCAAGACACGGGCAACTTGCGCCAGCTTTTGCGCACTATGGCTCTGGAGAGTCCTCAGTTGGCCAAGTGGCTGGAGCGACAACAAAATCGACAGCAGATGTTCCTATCATCAGAGATACAGCGTCAGATTCAGAGACAGCTGGCCCACACCCTCCTGCGACAGCTCAGCGCCGAGGTTGCCCGAGCGGAAGTCTTCGCCATCATCGTGGACGAGACCACGGACGCTTCCCAGAAGGAGCAAGTTTCAATCTGTGTCCGGTACATCACCGAGAACCTCACGGCGGAGGAGTTGTTCCTCGGTCTCTACAGTACCGAATCCACAACCGGACAGGCGCTGGCCAGTCTCATCCAAGACGCTCTGCAGCGTCTTCAGCTGCCCATCAGCGGCCTGCGGGGGCAGTGCTATGATGGTGCAAGCAACATGGCTGGCGAATTCCAGGGTATGTCAATGGCATGAGGTGGCTTTCAAATCAAACGACGTGTTACTAAAAAGTAAAATTTGCAATGACTTTTATAAATGCATCTAGTTTGTTTCAAAACTTTACTTTTCAAATTTGTAGATCACTTCGGAAGGTATTGGGAATCTATTCGTAGTGCGAATTCCAAAATAATCATAAGATTTAGCTTGCATGTGCATTACAAACTGCTTTAAAAACATTAAGTTAATGTTACTTAAATCTACTTCAAAGTCGGTGAATGTGGTTTACATTTTGTCCGATTTCATTCGTTAGGGGGGGGGGGGCGGCGATGACCCCGATGGCCGCCCATGGATTCGCACCTTACCCATTTCATCTGGATCAGTAGCATTAGCTATGGAAGCAGTTTGTACAAATATGGTACAACAGTTCGCGTCTCGCGTCTTTCACAGGGGTGCAGGCGCGCATCAAGGAGCTGGAGCCCCGTGCCATTTACGTGCACTGTACTGCGCACCGCCTCAATCTGGTCGTGAAGGACTGCCTTGATGGTATCCCTGAGCTGCGGGACGCTATTCATGCGGCATCCAATCTCATCACATTCTATCGAGACTCTCCAAAGCGACTGGTAAACTTAGCGAGCATGGGGTCCTCGACCGCTCTCCGGCCACTGTGCCCTACTCGCTGGACGTGTAGCGAGGGGGCCTTGGAGTCCATCATGTCGAACTACAACCCGCTGCGGGACAGCCTGCTGGTACTCGCCGCAGACAGGACCGCTCGACCTGAGGCAAAGTCCAAGGCTAACGGCTTCGCCAGCCGCATGAGCGACTTCTCTTTCTTCTACGGCGTCAACCTCGCCCTACATCTGCTGAGGATGACGACTCCGGTCATGCGGGCCGTTCAGGGATCGCGGCAGACCGTCGCAGCGAACCTGGCCCTGCTCAAAGGGCTCTCGGAAGCCATTGCCGGGCAGCGTCAACGGCACGGCGAGTTCTGGGAGAAGACGGTGGCCGAGGCTGCCAGGCTGGAGCTGGAGGAGCCCAGACTGAGGCGGCAGGTGCGCCCGCCACGCAGGCTGGACAGCGGAAGCGAGCCAACACACCCAAAGACACCGCAAGACCACTTCAAGCGGCTGTACCTGGAGGCTGTCGATCGGTTGGACCGGGCCATCTGCTGTAGGTACAGTGAGGGCTCCAGATCAGATGACCACATCCTGGCAGCCGGTGAGCGGGCCCTGCTCACAGGCGACCAACAAGCCATCTGCGCAACAGCCGAGTTTTATGGACTCAACGCATCGCGACTGCAGCTCCACACAACGATGCTCCACGACATCTGTCAGGCGCGGGGTACGCGCCTGTGTTCGGTGCAGGACGTGGTGGATCTGCTGATTGAGGGCAAAGGAGAGAGGCGCACCCTGCTAGAGGAGTGCACCGTTCTGGTGAAGCTCCTTCTGACGGCGCCAGCCACGTCCTGCACAGCGGAGCGGAGCTTCAGCATGCTGCGGAGGCTGAAGTCGTGGCTCCGCACCACCCTCTCCCAGGAGCGGCTAAACCACGGGGCAGTCCTCGCAACGTATGCGCAGCAAGCGATGCGTCTGGACCGCGAGAAGCTCATAGGCGATTTTATCAAAGAGTCTCCCTCTCGTGCACATGTGTTTGGCGCCTATTAAATGGATAGGGGTGTCGATAGGGGTGTCGGGGGGGGGGGGGGGGGTGCGGGTTAGTATCAAGTTGCATGTCAAAAACCTCCTATTCCTTACACATTACCGCCAGGACATAGCCTCAAGGCATGAATGCGTTAACATGAACCTCAATGTGTCCCTATGTCTTACACCAGCAATCTGAAAAGCGGCCACGTTAATATCTGTCCTCAATTAGAGTCATACTCGCCTAAATGAACGTGCGAACATTGTGATGACGTTTTGCGAACGTTATGATGTAACATTGTGGCAACGGCAGTGTTAGCTGGGTGCCAAGGCAGCAGAGCACCTGTGTGTAGAGCTCGCAGTCACACCTTGGCCGTTTGATTGGTGCTGAAATGATAATTTTCGTGACGAGCAGGAGTGTCTTCGGTTGAAATTGTGATGTAGTTTGTACTTTTACCTAAAATTAGGTTAATACTGGGTAGGAGAATGATATGTGTTAGAAACAAACCTGTACATAAACACACATCTACGCTTGCACACGATTGATAAACTCTGTGAGAATCAGTTCTGTTGCAAGTGTATTGAGTATCATTGCCCTCTTGGTTTATGTTCCCTGGTTGCTATTCCCCTCATCCCTCAGGATGGTGTTTGCTGCTCGTTTCTCTCGCGTGAATATAATCAATCTCTCGCGTGTACATTCTTTACTTCCTCGCGCTCTGGGTCGGAAAATAAATGCAGTCGAATCGGAGAGTTCGGAAAAAGGCACACTTATAGTGCGTTTATCGTTAAGAAGTTCTTCAAAGTCGTAAATCATTAAAGCAAGCATTCTTCACATTAGTATTCCTCGTGTAGATTTATTCCAGTACCTAACTATTCAGACTACAATCATTTGGGCGCATTTCTAATGGCCATACTAGTTAATGAAATTGGAATTATTTGCATTACTGTTGAATTGTTGGACGTCAATTCAGGCCTTACCGTTTGATGTGTGATTTTGATATTAAATGATCTATTCAGATAGCTACTACAGTGCGCGCTGCAAAAATTATGGTATCTAAAATACTTTACGTAAAATATTGTTATGGGACAATAAAATACAGCGGTGCCATACAACTAAGTGTA
>JAXIVJ010000959.1:67500-82500 GCA_036785665.1 Chirona hameri | reverse complement strand
CACAATTTACCAACAGCATGATAACCAAATTGACCTGGTGTGGAATATACAAGAACAAGGAAGCTATACAAGGGAACTGGGGAGCAGAACAATCAAATGACAAATTACCCTAGACACCTGAGGGAACAGATATATATGGAAATGGTAGCAGATTCAACAATGAAGCCAATGGAAAAACCAAAATTCACCTATGAAGCAGTCAAGATCTGACAAAAATGAAAAACAAAAAAGCACCAGGACCAGATGGTTTGAAGGCAGAGTTTTATAAGGCCTTGGGACAAACTCAAAAAGGGTTTGTAACAATTACAAAGTGTTTACAAGAGGAACTTGTTTCAGAAGAAAAACCAAAAAGCTGGATAACCTCCCACACTAAGATGATCCCAAAGGTAAATACACCAACTGCCAAGGACCTTCGTCCAATGGCGCTCACTAACAATTCATACAAACTATTCATGAGTCTTATAAAAGAAAAGATAGAAGAGCATTTAGCTGACAATGATCAGACACTTGCAACTCAAGCAGGATTTACAAAAGGTGGGAAGATTGAGGACAATCTATTTATTTTGAACTACTGTGTTGAAGATAGCTATAGGCGGAAGAAGCCATTGTATGTGACAGAAATTTATTACACAAAGGCATTTTATTGTTCGTGCTCGGCGCAAACCCCCTGCGGCCTGCAGTGCGTGGGTTAAGCTTTCGCCGTTCCGAGCCTTTTCAAGTTTTCTCTTTTTGTTATATACGATCGATCAGCTGTCGCTTACTGGGCTAAACCTGGTCAATGAGCTCCCGAACGGTTCGGAAAATAAGGACCAGCCGCTGTATCTGTATCTGCATGAGCCTCACTTTATCGTGAGCGGGGAGTTTCTCAGCTCTCTGAGTCAGCTTTACTGCTGAACATGAACTGACGAATCTAAAAATACTGCACAGTGATGATCTGTTTGATATCGGAAATTCGTGCCACCCTCCACGGTCTCCACGGTCTCCAATCCAATCCTCTCCAATCCAATCCCTCCACGGTCTCCACACGTTACACCCATCTCACGACGACAGCATGGAATGGAGAGGATTCCACTCAGTCACTCTGGTATATCACTCCACTGACCGGGGGATTCATATAGGGGGGGGGGGGCGGCAAATGCAGTCCCCATTCATACAAGCTCACAGACCATTAAAGTTACCAACATTATCATTTTTGCAATTTCGACTATATTTTGTATATATTATTTTCTGACTTTTGACATAGCCTTGACCTGACATGTACATTGTAACCTGACTGAACCTGAAAATCGAAGTTTGTTTTAGATGAGCCTCATTGAGACCTTTTGATTGGCGCCTTTTGCGTCTATTACGATCATATATTGAATCGGAAGATAACCAGGGGGCAATCATTGATCCGAACCAAAAGCGTCCATTTGGCTGAGACGCCAGTCAATGGCTGGCTGAGGCGGCCCGGGCTGTTGGACTGCGCTCAGCCACTTCGGCGCACTGTTTTCGCCCCATTGACTGCAGAAATCATCGCGGTGGAGGCCGACGTAATTACACTGTCGCCTCTGTAGCCAGCGATGGTCACGGATCTGAGATGCTGAGCGTCAGCTGGAGCTCAGTCTATCCACGGATCTGAGCAGTCTATCCACGGATCTGAGCAGCCTATCCACGGATCTGAGCCGCCTATCCACGAATCGGAGCCGCGAGCGTCCGCTGGAGCGGCTTATCCATGGATCTGAGCAGCTGTCCACGGATATGAGCCACGGACGGTCAGTTGGTGCAGTTTATCCACGGATCTGAGCCGCGGAGCTTCAGTTGGAGCAGACTATATTCGAATCTGAGCAGCCTATCCACAGATCTGAGCGGCCTATCCACGTATCTCAGCCGCGGAGCGTTAGCTGGAGCTCAAGTCTATCCACGGATATGAGCAATGGACTGTCAGTTGGAACTCAGCCTATCCACGGATCTGAGCAGCCTATCCACGGATCTGAGCAGCCTATCCACGAACCTTAGTCAAGCACCATCAGTTGGATCAACCTATCCACGGATCTGAGCAGCCTATCCACGAACCTTAGTCAAGCACCGTCAGTTGGATCAACCTATCCACGGATCTGAGCAGCCTATCCACGAACCTTAGTCAAGCACCGTCAGTTGGATCAGCCTATCCACGGATCTGAGCAGCCTATCCACGGATCTGAGCGGCCAATCCACGGATCTGAGCAGCCTATCCACGAACCTTAGTCAAGCACCGTCAGTTGGATCAACCTATCCACGAATCTGAGCAGCCTATCCACGGATCTGAGCGGCCAATCCACGAACCTTAGTCAAGCACCGTCAGTTGGAGCGGCCTATCCACGGATCTGAGCAGCCTATCCACGGATCTGAGCGGCCAATCCACGGATCTGAGCAGGCTATCCACGAACCTTAGTCAAGCACCGTCAGTTGGATCAACCTATCCACGGATCTGAGCCGTCAAATGGAGCGAACTTTGCTCAGGTTTGAGCTGCACAGTCTGTCAGTTATGGCACATAATCCCGGAATATTGCTCCCTGTTCTGGTGTTCTAAATTCGAATTATGCCACGTGTATGCCATTCACAGCCCCGGAGCAGTGGTGTTGGGGGCCGCGCCACGTAGCAGAGATGAGAGTGAGCAACGAACAGAGAGAGCTCTGCTGAAGAAGGTGTGCTCTGTTAGGTTACTCGGGTTGGGGGACGGAGTCGGGGACAGGGTCGGGGTCGAAAGGAATTTTCGTGAGCAGTGCCGTGAACCTTAGCCGCCTGCGTAGTCAGGGGTGTTAACACGCGCAGTGGAGAGAGGTATGCCACTAACACGCAGTGGAGGGGGGCGGGGACTTAGTACTCCCTAAGATCTCCGGAAGTATGGAAGCTAGAACGATCAAACTTACAGGGTAGGTGGGTGCTATGATGATCTAAATTTTCTGAAATTTGCTGCGTGACCTTAGGTCAATATCTTCAAGGTCAAACGAGGTTACGAAGGTCAAATCTGGCCAAATATCACAATTTTGGGAATTTGACCTCTGTGACGTTACAGGTTGCCAGAAATGTGTCCAAAGTTATTTTCGGGGATGGACATTGACATTGGCTATCGAATGGTGTTTGAATCATCCCGATCCGACTATTGGTTCTGAAGATATCTCTTCACCGCCCTCGATTCTGGCCACCATCTTGGAATATAACTAAATCATGTAATGTAACTAAATAACCATATAACTAAAAAATGGACCGACCGATTTTCTTCTTTTTTGCGTCAAACGATCCTCTATTGAGTTGGCGTTAATGTCGCGCAAAAAACACCGCCCTGCTCCGCTTCGTTTTTTAGCCATTCACGAAAAACATGTGGGGGAGGGCACAAAAGTGCCCCCCCCCCCCCCCCAACCACTGCGCGTGTTGAAAAGTGCCAACTCACTACATAAAGTTGGCGCCAAAATATTCCCTCTAAGAACTTTGTCGGGGCCGAAAATGTCCAAATTTGAAGAAGAACAAATTGTTGTATGCTCATCAATTATGTAAAGAGTAATACATCATCACTACACATATTTGTAAAATTGGCTGTATTGTATTGTATTAACCAGTCCATCCATGCGAACATAGTTTTTCGGGACATCGGTTTGACAGCTTCTACATAGGTTAGGCAGCATATACATAGGTTCACACATAGCACAATACCCTATAATATACAGGAAGATACATCCATTTCATAGTGCAATACAGATGACAGTTTACTGATGAGGCTTTCGTTTTCGTAGTGCCACTTTGAAGCTCCCCAGAGTTTGGGCATTCATGGTCTCTGTTGGAAGAGTGTTCCATGCGGCCGCTGCTCTGTACACAAATGAGCGCTGAGTGCCGGTCAGCCGTACCCTCGGCAGGTGGAGTTGCGCCGTGTCCGTCAGCCTGGTGTCCCGCATGGCAACATCTGATCGGGGGGTGAACATTGCTCTTACTGCGGATGGGGTATTTTGGTCTGTGAGGGCTCGATACACCTTGATACAGTCACGGTGCTCGATTAGTTCGCCGATCCGGTTCCAGTGCAGTGCGTTCAGCGTTGGAGTAATGTGATCCCGGCGCCTTGCACCGGTGACCACTCGAGCTGCGAAGTTAATCACCTTTTGAATCCGATTCAATTGATAGTCAGCTGCTCCACCCCAAACGGGAAGGCAATAAATTATTTGAGAGAATACATGGGCTTGAATGATTGTGATGAGAGCTCTTGGTGTGAAGTGACGCCGAAATCTGTTCAGGGAGATGAGGATGCTATAGCATCGACGCACCACGGTAGAGATTTGCTGGTCCCAGGACAGGGTCTGGTCAATGGTGACTCCTAATATTTGTATGGCATGTGATGACTGAAGTGTGGTGCCAGACAGATCAAACTGGAAGTTCGACGCTTTTTCCACCCTTTGTTTGGTTCCAAGAATGATGAAATCGGTTTTTGTTGCGTTCATTTTCAGAGAGTTATTTTTGAACCATTGTTGCACTGATGTTGCTGATTCTTCCAGGCGGATTTTTAGCTGTGACAGACTGTCACTGTCAGATGGCGAGCAATCGAGCAGCTGCGTATCGTCAGCATAACATAGTAGTCGACCATGAGCGAGAAAACCCGCAATATCATTTACAAATAGACTGAAGAGAATAGAGCCGATGATAGACCCCTGCGGGACACCATGATTCACTGGACGGACCACTGAGCCGCCACGAACCATCTGCTCGCGTCCTCTAAGGTAGCTGGCGAACCAGTGAAATGATATACCATACCATTCTAATTTTTGCAGGAGGAGGCTATGGTCTACGCTGTCGAAGGCCTTGCTCAGGTCAATTGCCATAATTGAAGCTAGCATTCCGTTGTCGATCTTAGAATTGACCCATGAGACAGCGTCGAGGATAGCGTCCTCCGTGGAGTGGCCACGTCGATAAGCGTACTGGCTGTCGCTAAGAATGTGGTTGACTCGCAGATAATGGCTAAGTTGCGTACAGACAATGCGTTCGGCTATTTTTGACAGGATCGACAGAAGAGAGATTGGCCGGTAATTACTAGCTACACTGCGATCTCCTGCCTTGTGCAATGGGACCACGCTGCCAAGTATCTTTCTTTATCATCGCCAGTTGTCGCCATCGCCAACCCCCAATGCCACCAGTGCCACTAGACACCAACCTTCAGCCGAGATCTACTAGGCCCATTTTTTATCAGATCGAAATCATTATCGCCAAAAAAACGTGTCCTGAAATGTCTTGTCTTTCAAGTGGGGGGCCGCCTACGAGGACGGGTCACTTCCATTGCTATAACATAGGGGCCGCCGACCGCCCGCCATCATTTTTAACACCAACCAACATGAATCGTGACATTTTGGAATACACTCCGCCATCATTTTTAACACCGACCAACATGAATCGTGTCGTGTTGGAATACACCCGGCCATCATTTTTAACACCGACCAACATGAATCGTGACATTTTGGAATACACTCCGCCATCATTTTTAACACCGACCAACATGAATCGTGACATTTTGGAATACACACCGCCATCATTTTTAACACCGACCAACATGAATCGTGACATTTTGGAATACACTCCGCCATCATTTTTAACACCGACCAACATGAATCGTGACATTTTGGAATACACACCGCCATCATTTTTAACACTCACCAACATGAATCGTGTCATGTTGGAATACACACCGCAATCATTTTTAACACCGACCAACATGAATCGTGACATTTTGGAATACACACCGCAATCATTTTTAACACCGACCAACATGATTCGTGACATTTTGGAATACCCTTCGCCTGGCCCTTGATAAATTGTCTGGATGCATAGAGTTTTAACCATGGCTGGAACTTTATATACTTTCGGGGTTGTAGCTACAACTGCATCCTCAAAAATTACAACCCCAATTATGAATATTACAACCCCAGCATTACCAGTCAATGCATAAGTAAATACATACTGCGAACGGTACGCAAAATCACCAACGGATTTTTAAATAACAATCATAACAAAACAGAGAAGAATCATGACATAACATAACAATAATAACATTAATATGAGCACAGAAAAGGAAAAACTTTAAAATGTTAGTAAAGTTTGCCATAAAATAGCATTTAAAATCCAACAACGCAACATATCCAAAAATTGCTGAGAAAGACTATGTAGGTTGTACCATGCATGTAGCCAAGTATATTTGTTGCATGATAATGTTGATTTACTCTCCATGTGAAGCTGGCGCTGATCTTCGATGCTACGTGCAAAGTGAGCCGCAGATTGTCATGCGCGCGATTCTGTCTCTCATTTCGTTGCTGCTGATCCGGACATTCAGTTACTGTATGGTGTGTTCGTGCATAATGTACAGCGATCTTTCCGTAGCCAATCAGCAACGGATTGATAATTGGATGTTGTATAGCTGGGATAGTGCATGTATGGCTCGCGTTTCACTCAGTCATCTGTAAATTGTTTGTGATTATCAAACAATAAAACCTATGTTCATTCTGAGGTATTAACTATTTACAGGTTTGCGTTTGTTCGTGTTTTTTTCCCATGAGTCGCTTTTACTACCCCCCCCCCCCGCGCCCCCGTTCGCCGACTCGATTACAATCCCAACGAAAAACAAAAAGTTCCGCCTCTGGTTTTAGCCTGCAACATCTCAATAATTCTGGGGATAAAGTGCCGTGCACAGGACAGGATGTGGATTGCAATTTCCAAGATAACTTGTACTGCAACAGTGCCGTGTTGTACTGCAACAGTGCCGTGTTGTACTGCAACAGTGCCGTGTTGTACTGCAACAGTGCCGTGTTGTACTGCAACAGTCCCGTGTTGTACTGCAACAGTCCCGTGTTGTACTGCAACAGTCCCGTGTTGTACTGCAACAGTCCCGTGTTGTACTGCAACAGTCCCGTGTTGTACTGCAACAGCCCCGTGTTGTACTGCAACAGTCCCGTGTTGGTGTCAGCTTTATTTATATATTAACTTATCCTTTGCTTCAATGCAGCTGGTCATCGATGTACTCTCCAGTGAAAGGGGAATGCGAGTAATGACGTGTCAGTGTTAGCGCTGCAGCACAAAAACAAACTATTTTAGATAGGTAGGAAGGTACCGCACGGTTTTTCAGCGTGTTTTTCAAGCTTGTCTGAGCTCCTTATAATTTTAGGGCTAACAAGGAATGTAACGAATAGGTACATATGGTGGTGTTTATGGTGAAATATGATCAATCATGGGGCGTATTTAGGGCGGGGGAGGGCACTGCACCATGCCCCTCCCCCTCAGGCGCCGAAGGCGCCCTCACGCACCAAAGGCGCCCTCATGCAGTTTGGCTGAGTTTGGCTGAGTTTTGATCGAGACTGTCTGGGGCTAAGAATTCGCAGCTCACCGATAGTTTACCGGCAGCATCAAGCTTCTCACCTGCCTCGCCTTTGTCCCTGTTACGACACACATGTTCCGCTCCCCAGTTCCCCGGAGGCTCGGTAGCTGCCTCATAGATCGTGACGCCATATCATCGGCGTGACGCGCCGTGACGTCACGGTCGTTACGCTCGTGATTGGACACTGAGGGCGTAATCTCCTCGTGCGGATCGTCCCTGTCGGTGTTTTTGCTCGGCCGTTTTTGCCCGTTTGAGTGGCGGGGGGGTGTTAGACCGTTCAGTGGGGGCTACACCGGATGTCGGGTGGTGTCGGCGGTTATATTAATGGAGGGAATGGAGCGATGAGACGCTCAGGCGGGTCAGTTCCCACCCGGAGCAGGGTCAGCAGGGTCAGCAGTGTCAGCATGGGCAGCACGGTCAGCAGAGTCAGCAGAGTCAGCAGAGTCAGCAGCAGAGTCAGCAGCAGAGTCAGCAGAGTCAGCAGAGTCAGCAGCGTCAGCAGAGTCAGCAGGGCCAGCATGGTCAGCAGGGCCAGCATGGTCAGCAGAGTCAGCAGAGTCAGCAGGGCCAGCATGGTCAGCAGGGTCAGCAGAGTCAGCAGAGTCAGCAGAGTCAGCAGAGTCAGCAGAGTCAGCAGAGTCTGCAGAGTCGGCAGAGTCAGCAGAGTCAGCAGAGTCAGCAGAGTCTGCAGAGTCAGCGGAGTCAGCGGAGGCAGCAGTGGCAGCAGCAGATCAGAGTCGGCAGAGTCAGCAGAGTCGGCAGAGTCAGCAGAGTCAACAGAGTCAGCAGAGTCTGCAGAGTCAGCAGAGTCTGCAGAGTCAGCAGGGCCAGCAGAGTCAGCAGAGTCAGCAGTGGCAGCAGCAGATCAGAGTCGGCAGAGTCAGCAGAGTCAGCAGAGTCAGCAGAGTCAGCAGAGTCAGCAGAGTCAGCAGAGTCAGCAGAGTCAGCAGAGTCAGCAGAGTCAGCAGAGGCAGCAGGGTCGACAGGATCAGCTGTAATTGAGGACAAATTACAGCTGATCTGAGGATAACCAGCGCTGAGGAGTCTGCGTCCGGTCTTCCCAGGTGTGGAAGCTCGTCCTGCCTGGCTAACAAGTTCTGGGCCGATTTCGAGTGGCAGGCTTCACAAAAAGGGGACGTACAAGGGGTGTTGCCTAACAACATTTATCAATAAAAAGCCGCCTGTCTCGAAGTGGGAGATTTCGCCGATTGTCGGTACGGGTGGCATGGAAGGTCAGCGTACGGAGCGCGAACGTGAGAACGGACATGTCTGCAGCGGTCGGCGGCGGCGGCAGAAGGAAAGTTGGCGGGTTATGACGCCACGACACTCACGAGTCGGCCGGGTGAGAGGGCACCGGATATGGCGCCCACAGACGCCGCACCCGGCCGCCCGGGGCGCCACCGGGTGTGAAGAGAAGAAGAGGGGCGCCACAGGGTGGTGAGAGAGTGAGAGGGGCGCCGCCAGGTGGTGAGCGAAGGAGAGGGGCGCCACTGGGTGGTGAGAGAGGGAGAGGGGCGCCACCGGGTGGTGAGAGAGGGAGAGGGGCGCTACCGGGTGGTGAGAGAGAGAGAGGGGGGCGCCACCGGGTGTGGAGAGCAGGAGGGGGCGCCACCGGGTGGTGAGAGAGGGAGAGGGGCGCCACCAGGAGTGGAGAGGGACAGGAGCGCCACCGGGTGGTGAGAGAGGGAGAGGGGCGCCACCGGGTGTGGAGAGCAGGAGGGGGCGCCACCGGGTGGTGAGAGAGGGAGAGGGGCGCCACCGAGTGTGGAGAGAGGGAGAGGGGCGCCACCGAGTGTGGAGAGAGGGAGAGGTGCGCCACCGGGTGTGGAGAGAGGGAGAGGGGCGCCACCGAGTGTGGAGAGAGGGAGAGGAGCGCCACCGAGTGTGGAGAGAGGGAGAGGGGCGCCACCGAGTGTGGAGAGAGGGAGAGGAGCGCCACCGAGTGTGGAGAGAGGGAGAGGGGCGCCACCGAGTGTGGAGAGAGGGAGAGGAGCGCCACCAGGTGGTGAGAGAGGGAGAGGGGCGCCACCGGGTGTGGAGAGCAGGAGGGGGCGCCACCGAGTGTGGAGAGAGGGAGAGGGGCGCCACCGGGTGTGGAGAGAGGGAGAGGGGCGCCAATGGGTGTGGAGAGAGGGGCGCCACCGGGTGTGGAGAGAGGGGGGGGGAGTCACGGGGTGGTGAGAGAGAGAGAGAGAGAGAGAGAGAGAGGGGCGCCACCGGGTGGTGAGAGAGGGAGCGGGGCGCCACCGGGTGGTGAGCGAGGGAGAGGGGTGCCACCGGTTGTGGAGAGCAGGAGAGGGGCGCCACCGGGTGTGGAGAGCAGGAGATGGGCGCCACCGGGTGGTGAGAGAGGGAGATGGGCGCCACCGCGCAGGGGTGTGAGAACTACTTTGAAGTTGGGGGGGGGGGGGCGAACTTTTTGGCAATACTACGGCAAAAAATAAGACTGGAGAGAAGCAACCTGTACCGCTCTTTTCCATACCGAATGCTGCTTATTACCAATAATAGTATGTCATATATTTTTTTAAAAAATGGGTACCAATATCATACAAGGAAATGGGTCGCCTAACAAGCAAACAAATATAGCTGGTAAACATGAAGAAAGAGCGACACTGGTCACAAAAAGTCGGAGAAGCGGAACTGGAGCTTTCACCGTGCCTGAATCCAGAACTGGCGGGCTTGACTGACTCCCGAACCTGAGGTAGCTGGTTAGGTGATGTACCGGGCTCGCACCAAGTTGACCATGGCAAAATCATGCATTTGGCATACATTTGGTACGAGTACCTACCATACTTGGCTTCAACCGAGTTATGCTATGCCATGTTTTACGGTGTTATGGTCAATGTTTCGGGTACATTCTTATGAATTTATCGTAGTACGGTCGTACTCAAGCAAATGCTGGCAAACCAATGCATTTAGAACACACGCCTTTTTCAGAGGAAAGGCTTATCTACTTATATCTAAGTTAGTTAGTTAGTTCGTTATTTTGTTTGTTAGTTAACTGTTACCGAATTAAGGTCCATTACACACGCACTGCCCGGTGGTTCGTGCCAACCACGAACTTCCGGGGGATCTAAAAAACCACGCAACGTAGCGACAAGCAGAAGACGGTGTTAGATAGCTCGAGACAACCTATATCGAAAGTACTTAGGTCATTTTTAGGTCAAGTCAATAGTAAGGTCACCAGAGGTCAAATTTCGTCTATATGTGAGTGTCCTTGATAAACCGTCTATATCTCGATAATTAAAAGAGCTACTAGCGACGTGCGGAAAAAAAACGTTTGGAAGAAAATTTAATTTTCTGAAACTAGAGTTAATTAGAATTGACCTAAGGTCAATAGTTGGGTCATCAGAAGCCATATAATTTGAAACATTTTATCAAATTGATGAATTGTTAAGAAATAACTTTTGACAGAAGCACGAAAGAGTAAAACAGATGTTACCATTAAGTCTCGTCGAATCTCGTCGAGACGCATCGGATGATATATTGGGTGACATCAAAAAATATGGCCTGACCTGAGGGCAGGTCAAGGTCAACTCTTACATCAATTGATTTGTATCGACAAGCCGATTACAATGATGAAAACCTCATTGCTCTACCTTGATTTGTTTAAGAGGTATTGAATAAAAATGATACGTGACCTAGGGGGTCAAATGAGTTGACCTCGTAGAGGTAAAAGAAAAGAAATGTGACATAGGGCTTTGCATTTGACACAAGAGTGGTGGATCTGGTGAAAATTTGTCAAATTTAGCCATTTCCTATGGATTTATATTTGTTTTGCATTTTTTCCCATTGACTTATAATGGGGAGGTCACGAAATCAACCTGACCTTAGGTCACCGATATAAAAAAATGAGATAAACGAATTGTAGGTACTCATCACCTGATGACATCATGTGAGTTTCAAACCGTTTGGTCAATCACTTTGGCTGTGGCACGACCGCAAACTTTTTGGAGGTGGAGTCACGACTTGACCTGGTGACCTGACATGAGATGACCCGAGGTTAAAAAAAATCACACCGTGTGGGTCATTGATGCCCCATCAGCTGTGCCAAATTTCGCTGCGCTGCGCACCGCCGTTGAAATTCCGGTGACAATGCCCTTGTTCGTATACAGAGTCGAGTGATCGTGTAAAAAGTTTGGGGGGGCCGAATTGCCCCCACTGTCCCATGGTTCCCACGTCCCTGCCACCGGGTGTAGAGAATAGAATAGAATATAATAGAATATATTTCAAGCCCATCCAGCTATGTGCTGGCTTTTCATGTGCTCGCGTTAATGACATGGATACATCAGGAGGAAACAGCATTCACACACATCGCACATAAAACACATGCAAAAATTTCGCACTATAGCCGCCGTGCCAGACCCAGCTGTTCAGTGATCCTCCTCCGGAACACCGCAACACTAGTCTCCCTAGTGTCGGACGGCAGGCCGTTGTACGCTCGGGCGGCTCGATAAACAAACCGCCGCCTTCCTGACTCGGTTCTGATGCGAGGCATGGACAGTAGATCATCCTGTCTGGTCGATCTTTGCCTCACACTTTGAACGGTGTGGAAGTGGCGCGCAAGGTCACTCGGCTGTCCCTGAGTCATGATGACTTTAAGTAAACATAGTGTGCGGTACATAACGAGGTCCTGGGCAGGTAACCAGTTTAACTCATGTAATACGTCACGTACGTGATCACACTTGCGCCGTCCTGATACTACTCGCGCACAGAAGTTGAGCAGTTTTTGTATGCGCGTCACTGCTTGTGCGGTACCGTTTCCGTATACAGCGATACCGTAGCGAATCAGTGCAATCACCAGTCCGTTCACTATTGTCGGTAGCACATCATGAGGGATGCAATGCTTCGCGTGGCTGAGACCAATCAACAGTCCAGTGCACTTTGCTGCCAGTTGGTTGATATGAGGTTCGAAAGACAAATACCGATCCATCACTATCCCTAGGTTTTTAACACGCGGTATCTCTTCTATAGTCACACCGTTTACAGAGATGGAAGTTTTTGGGAGGTCCTGGAGCATTTGACGAGTGCCAAAAACGATCAGTTGGGTCTTGCTAGAGTTGACTTTCATTTCATTTTGGGTGAACCACTGGAACAAAGTACACAGGGTCGACTCCATGCGCTGAATGAGATCGGCAATGTCACGTTTATGTCCGGTAACGAGAATTTGCGTATCGTCGGCATACTGGGTGATGCTAACATTGTCATCGATAAACAGGCTAAGGTCGTTGGAGAAGATGTTGTACAAAAGGGGTCCTAGCGATGTGCCCTGATAAACTCCGATTGGGTTTCTAACCGCCTTGGACGAACGCTGGCGTCCATCAGGGGTGCTAAATCTGACATGCTGGTAGTGGTCTGAAAGGTAGCTTGTGAACCAGGAGCTATCTACGCCATAGAGTTCTAGTTTTTGGATCAGTTTTGAGTGGCTGACAACATCGAAGCATTTACTTAAATCTAACAGCACAAGGAGAGAAATTTCGCCGTGATCCATGCCCTGAAGCACCCGGTCTGTGACATTTATCAGTGCTGTCTCGGTAGAGTGGAAGCGTCGGAAGCCGTGTTGTGTGCACGAGAACAGATGGTTTGTATCGAAGTAGGCATACAGCTGCTTGTGGACAATACGTTCTACTATTTTGGCCAAGCAAGGGACGAGTGAGATTGGTCTGAAGTTAGCAGGGTCTCTGATGGAGCCCGATGACTTGTATATGGGCTGAACAACCGCGACTTTCCACGAATCTGGTACAACGCTGGTGGCTAGACTGGTGTTCACAATGCATAAAACGACATGCCAGATAGCACTACAACACTTTTTAAAGAACGCCATGGACAGTCCGTCAGCACCGCACGCTCCACTACTGTTCATTCTGGCCACCGTGTCCTGCAGCTCGGCGCCGGTCACCGGCCGGACAGCGAACCCGTCCGACCCCACCCGAGGTAGGCGGATCGGCAGTTCCGCAGCAGCGGCCGGTTTTCCCGCGGCAACGGCTGCGGCTGTCTTGGTGCCGATCTCCGCGAAGTATCGGTTGAGTGTGTCAGGGTCGATGTCGGGAGTGGTTGTCTGGGCGCTCCTCTTGCTGGCGATGATGGGACGCACGCAGCGGTACATGGAACCTGGGCCCGTCTCAGCTATGCGCTGTCTAATGTTGTCTCGTGAGTCGCGCTGAATAGCCGAGCGGGTCAGCCGGTTAAGCTCCTTGTACCGCGCGCGGTCTCCCTGCCGTAGGGCCGCGCGCCGCTCCGCCATGATTCGCCGGGTCCCCTCGGAGACGGGTGGCGGGTGGGGGTTACGAATGCCGACTCTTCGGACCGGGGCCAGCTCGTCCAGTACGGCTGTAAGTTGGTCGATCAAAAAGTCACTCTGCCGCTGCACATTATCAGTGACGAAAACTGGGGACCAGTCCACGCCACCGAGCCGGGCACGGAACCTGTCCATATCAATGGATTTCCAACTACGGGTTTGCACTACAACGGGGGTCGGGCGGCATTTGCGAATGCGCATCAGGGCATGAGTGGAATGATGGTCACTAAAATCACACTGACGCACACCTGCTCGAACCACCATGTCTGCACAGTTGGTAACGATGACGTCGAGCACAGACCCGGAGCCGGGATACGTCGCGTCACTGATGGTCTGTGACAGTGAATACTTCTGGAACAGTCTGGTGAGATGACCGCCGGGCGTGTTCCCAGTGGTCACCCGTAAGTCACAGTTGAGGTCGCCGGCTAAGACGAGAAGACCTCGGTTGTCCGTCAGGACGGTCTGTATTTCCGACTCAAGCTGCTCAAGGTCGGCCGTCAGCTGGGCGCCAGCAGGTGAGGGAGGACGGTACATGGCACATATGACAATGCCTCTGTCACGCCCAACGCTCACGCGGGCCCAGACTGTCTCAAGTGTTGTGGTCGAGTTGTCAGGCTCAGGCTTGGGTAGGGCTTTTATCTGAAAGCCATCGCGGGCTAGAATCGCCACGCCCCCAAAGCCGCGACCGCCAGCTCGGTCGGCTCTGATCAGCTGATATCCGGGAAACGCCACGAGACGATTGGGCACACGCGGCTTCAGCCAGGTCTCCGAGAGGATGATGATGTCTGCTCCCGTGTCAGATATCTCACAACGGAGTGGGAGAATCTTGGGCAGAAGTGACTGGACGTTGAGAGATGTCAGAAGAAGCTCGTCACGTCGTCGGTCACGAAGCAGCGGCGGATCTTGATTGGTCGGCATTTGACGCTCCGGTCCATCCGGTCGAACTGGGTGGTTGACATCGGCGTGGTGTTCTTGTGATGGTGGCAGGTGACCCTCTACACGGCGGAAGCTGTCACTTCCAGAGTATTCCTGACAGCCGTCGGCTGTCAGGCCCGGTCTGCCCCGGGTTTGGACCACTGGACTCTCCTCTATGCCAGGGGCGAGTCCAGGGTCCGACAGGGGGATCAGGGCTCGGCCGTAGTCCTGACGATGGTGGTGCTCGTCGTAGATAGCACGGAGTCGACGTGCTTGGACTATGCGGCCGGCCCTTCTCCCCCTGTAGCGCCGCCTTACTCCGCCCCTCCTACCCTCCTCGGGGCGCCGGGCGGGAGATTTATGGCCGTCCGTCGTTCGACGGGGACCGGAGCGGAGCGGGCCGGACCCGGCCCCGCGAGCTGAT
>JAXIVJ010000959.1:5000-62500 GCA_036785665.1 Chirona hameri | reverse complement strand
TTCAGGACCTTGCCATACAGAATACATGTGCCATACATGCTCGGCACCTGGTTCTTCCAAACTCTATGCATGTCGTGATTTAGTAGTGCACCACCGGCCCAGTGGAGGCGGTTGTGGTGCAACGTGTGGATCTCAATTTTACAGATATTCGTGCAACTCGATATTCGTGCTTCGTTATGCCTATCTTTTGGCTACTATCATGTTGCCAAGTCACGCCTACGTGCATATCATCACACCGCACAGATCTCGTGCTATCCGGTCGTCGTCCAGCTGTCGGCTGTTGGCTGTCGGTTGTTGGCTGTCGGTTGTTGGCTGTCGGTTGTTGGCTGTCGGTTGTTGGCTGTCGGTTGTTGGCTGTCGGTTGTTGGCTGTCGGTTGTTGGCTGTCGGTTGTTGGCTGTCGGTTGTTGGCTGTGGGTTGTTGGCTGTCGGTTGTTGGCTGTCGGGTGTTGGCTGTCGGTTGTTGACTGTCGGTTGTTGGCTGTCGGTTGTTGGCTGTCGGTTGTTGGCTGTCGGTTGTTGGCTGTCGGTTGTTGACTGTCGGTTGTTGGCTGTCGGTTGTTGGCTGTCGGTTGTTGGCTGTCGGTTGTTGACTGTCGGTTGTTGGCTGTCGGTTGTTGGCTGTCGGTTGTTGGTGTCGGTTGTTGGCTGTCGGTTGTTGGCTGTCGGTTGTTGGCTGTCGGTTGTTGGCTGTCGGTTGTTGGCTGTGGGTTGTTGGCTGTCGGTTGTTGGCTGTGGGTTGTTGGCTGTCGGTTGTTGGCTGTCGGTTGTTGGCTGTCGGTTGTTGGCTGTCGGGTGTTGGCTGTCGGTTGTTGGCTGTGGGTTGTTGGCTGTCGGTTGTTGGCTGTCGGTTGTTGGCTGTCGGGTGTTGGCTGTCGGTTGTTGGCTGTGGGTTGTTGGCTGTCGGTTGTTGGCTGTGGGTTGTTGGCTGTCGGCTGTTGGCTGTCGGTTGTTGGCTGTGGGTTGTTGGCTGTCGGTTGTTGGTGTCGGTTGTTGGCTGTCGGTTGTTGACTGTCGGTTGTTGGCTGTCGGTTGTTGGCTGTCGGTTGTTGGCTGTCGGGTGTTGGCTGTCGGTTGTTGGCTGTGGGTTGTTGGCTGTCGGTTGTTGGCTGTGGGTTGTTGGCTGTCGGCTGTTGGCTGTCGGTTGTTGGCTGTGGGTTGTTGGCTGTCGGTTGTTGGTGTCGGTTGTTGGCTGTCGGTTGTTGGCTGTCGGTTGTTGGCTGTGGGTTGTTGGCTGTCGGTTGTTGGCTGTGGGTTGTTGGTGTCGGTTGTTGGCTGTCGGTTGTTGGCTGTGGGTTGTTGGCTGTCGGTTGTTGGCTGTCGGTTGTTGGCTGTCGGGTGTTGGCTGTCGGTTGTTGGCTGTGGGTTGTTGGCTGTCGGTTGTTGGCTGTGGGTTGTTGGCTGTCGGCTGTTGGCTGTCGGTTGTTGGCTGTGGGTTGTTGGCTGTCGGTTGTTGGTGTCGGTTGTTGGCTGTCGGTTGTTGGCTGTCGGTTGTTGGCTGTCGGTTGTTGGCTGTCGGGTGTTGACTGTCGGTTGTTGGCTGTCGGTTGTTGACTGTCGGTTGTTGGCTGTCGGTTGTTGGCTGTCGGTTGTTGGTGTCGGTTGTTGGCTGTCGGTTGTTGGCTGTCGGTTGTTGGCTGTGGGTTGTTGGCTGTCGGTTGTTGGCTGTGGGTTGTTGGCTGTCGGTTGTTGGCTGTCGGTTGTTGGCTGTCGGTTGTTGGCTGTCGGTTGTTGGCTGTCGGTTGTTGGCTGTCGGTTGTTAGCTGGCAGTTCCGCCGTTCACTCCTCCCTTGCGCTCCCTGTCTGTCGCCGCCACATGCCTGCTCTAACTTCGTTGCCGCCCGGCGTGGCACGTGACTTGCCCTCGGGCAGTCTCGACTTGCCGGCAGCGGGCGCGTGTTCCGCATCCTGACTCTGCTCAGACGCCTCGGGCAGCACCGCCTCAAACGCTATAGCCGCCGTGGACGGACCGCCTCAGGCGCTACAGCCGCAGGGGACGTGGTCGGCGGCGGCTCCTGATCGCAGCGGTCAACAGTCGACTCGCTTGTACTGTTACCCGGCACACACCACGGGGACGCCTGATTCGATCAGCGTCGGTCGACAATCGAGGCGAACCCGCTGTTCATGCGGCGTGAACACGTTATGCTCAGGACGGGCTTGACGTGAGGCAGGGGCAATATGCGATACTCAGGGACGGGCTTGACGTGAGGCAGGGGCAATATGCGATACTCAGTGCTCAGGACAGGCTTGACGTGAGGCAGGGGCAATATGCGATACTCAGTGCTCAGGACGGGCTTGACGTGAGGCAGGGGCAATATGCGATACTCAGTGCTCAGGACGGGCTTGACGTGAGGCAGGGGCAATATGCGATACTCAGGGACGGGCTTGACGTGAGGCAGGGGCAATATGCGATACTCAGGGACGGGCTTGACGTGAGGCAGGGGCAATATGCGATACTCAGTGCTCAGGACAGGCTTGACGTGAGGCAGGGGCAATATGCGATACTCAGGGACGGGCTTGACGTGAGGCAGGGGCAATATGCGATACTCAGGGACGGGCTTGACGTGAGGCAGGGGCAATATGCGATACTCAGGGACGGGCTTGACGTGAGGCAGGGGCAATATGCGATACTCAGTGACGGGCTTGACGTGAGGCAGGGGCAATATGCGATACTCAGGGACGGGCTTGACGTGAGGCAGGGGCAATATGCGATACTCAGTGCTCAGGACAGGCTTGACGTGAGGCAGGGGCAATATGCGATACTCAGTGCTCAAGACGGGCTTGACGTGAGGCAGGGGCAATATGCGATACTCAGGGACGGGCTTGACGTGAGGCAGGGGCAATATGCGATACTCAGGGACGGGCTTGACGTGAGGCAGGGGCAATATGCAATACTCAGGGACGGGCTTGACGTGAGGCAGGGGCAATATGCGATACTCAGGGACGGGCTTGACGTGAGGCAGGGGCAATATGCGATACTCAGTGCTCAAGACGGGCTTGACGTGAGGCAGGGGCAATATGCGATACTCAGTGACGGGCTTGACGTGAGGCAGGGGCAATATGCGATACTCAGTGCTCACGACGGGCTTGACGTGAGGCAGGGGCAATATGCGATACTCAGTGCTCAAGACGGGCTTGACGTGAGGCAGGGGCAATATGCGATACTCAGTGCTCAGGACGGGCTTGACGTGAGGCAGGGGCAATATGCGATACTCAGTGCTCAAGACGGGCTTGACGTGAGGCAGGGGCAATATGCGATACTCAGTGCTCAGGACGGGCTTGACGTGAGGCAGGGGCAATATGCGATACTCAGGGCAGATGTGGCACGCCAAACGGGCAACGCTGGATGGAACGACGAACGGCGAAGGCAAGGGGAAAGGAAAATGGATTACAGCACAGGGAAATAGGGCAAAACATTCTAAGGACTGACAGAGAGTAAGAATATTTCATGAAATGATGTTTCCAATGTATATACATAATGTAGTGATAAAGATAAAGATTAAAATAATGCGACCCCCCCCCCCCCCATTCGGTAGGATGCAGCCTAAAGTATTGGCTTCTTTTCAACTGAATGTGTATACGGCCGTAGCATAAAATTGTTTTGAGGAGATATGGATGGACCGCGCAAGTAAAAAATGATCCATGCAAAAGCTCGTTCAATGCTTATAATCAGGTTAAATATTTTGTTTAGATTGGAAGGTTAAGTCTCAGTAGACTTCATTCGCCAAGAGGAGGTGCTAATCATTTATTTTGGCCTCATGCTCAGCGCACATTGCTATCGTAAGGCATGCTGCTTAAAGGGACTATCCCAGCTTACATTATATTTGAGTTGAGATGGCCATTTGCATGGCTTGGCATTGAAATGAAGTATGGTAGCAGTTAAAACAACCACAAAGATCTAATCAAAAAGATATTCGAGTCTGATTTTGACATCTATAATAACATTTATTTCGCACACACATAGAGTGGTACATAACATAACAATCATTCAGTCATCATACAGTCACTGCTTACATCTGCCTTTCAGCAACTATGCGGTTGAGCAAAGCACTAAACATATTCCGTACGGCAGCTTTTCCTGTTGATGCTAGGTCTAGATGCATGATAGCATAATCCTGCCTTAGCTGATAATGATTGGCAGCAAGGAGTCCATTACCCCCATTGGCATTGAGTGCACACGTGGCGATGCGATTCTCGCTACAATGGAGCCTTTTCCAAAAGCATAGCTGCCTGCTTGCAACCAGCATGTGACAGGGCAGAATATTTACATCATGGCATAATTCATGATTTCTTACCCAACGAGGTAACTGAAGCAGTTTCTTTATACAAGAATGATATGCCACACATAATTGTCTAAAAGCTCGTTTCTCTCCTGTAGCATTCCAGAGTTCGCAGCCATACATATGCATACAGTGAGCTCTAAAAAGTTGCAGGAGTACTGGT
This sequence comes from Chirona hameri, assembly GCA_036785665.1. Classification (NCBI taxonomy): domain Eukaryota; kingdom Metazoa; phylum Arthropoda; class Thecostraca; order Balanomorpha; family Balanidae; genus Chirona; species Chirona hameri. Next base: position 58,058 of record JAXIVJ010000959.1, on the reverse strand, counting down.
CTATCAGCATATCCTAATTTCGCACACAGCATATTTACACTATATTACATGGAACGCTTTACTCGTCTCATGTCTGCAACATCCCTCATGTCACAGCGCACTACATGACCCAGATATTTAAATTCCTTGACCCAGGCGAGTTGGTGGCCATTCAACAGAATGCAGGGTACACTCGAGTTAATGAGATGGGTGGGAGAGTAAGGACGTTGCGGATGAAAGTACATGCAAACAGTTTTCTTCACATTAAAAACAATATCTCGCTTAAGAGCAAAAGATTCACACAAATGTACAAGCTGCTGAAGGCCAACTCTCGTGGGAGACAATAATACAAGGTCGTCTGCATAGGCTATGATATTTACAGCAGTTTGCCCTATATGACACCCTGTCGCGGTAGCGCACCGGCTCCGACCGGATCACACGCAGCACACCTGCGTCTCGCTTTATTGCTCGCGAACCACTCCTCGCAGCCGGGGCCGCCAGCCGGGCGGGACCCCGGCCGAGCCAGACATCACGTGACCGGTCAAGGTTATCCAAGGGCGCCGCACAGGAGGCCGCGCCCCCGACACACCCAGTCTTTGATTTTTGTATCACATGCAGCAGTTCATCAATATATACACTAAACAACATTGGCGACAAGTTGCTACCCTGTCGCACACCATTCTGGACAGAAAATGGGACGGACACAGAGTTTGACCATTTGACAGTCATTTGTTGTGCTCGGTACCACATCAGGAGGAGCTGAAGGTAAGACTGAGGTACCCCTCTTGCTGCAAGAATTTCGAAGAGTTTCGAGTGACACACCCGATCAAATGCTTTGCTCGCATCCAAGAAGCACACGTACACTGGGCTACCCTGACTTGTGTAGTGGTTTAGAGTTTCTTTGAGGGCAAATGTGGCATGTGTGGTGGACAAGTTGGACTTGAACCCAAACTGAGCGTCATTGGTATGCAGGAACTGCCCGATCCTTTCCACAAGAATCAACTCTAAAACTTTGGACAAGCTAGTGGAGAGAGCTATTGCCCTATAGTTTGAAACCTCATCTAACATGCCACTCTTATCCTTCACAAGGGGAACTAAAATTGAATGAATGAAGCTCTCTGGCAGGGTTGTATGATTCATCATAGAGTCAAACAGCACAGCTATACAAGTGACTGCCTCCGGTTGAAGATGCAACAAGTGATCAGAGGCTATAAGATCCCCGCCAGGTGCCTTCCCACTTTTGAGTTTTCCAATAGCCTTGAGTGCATCCTCAGTAGTGATTGGAGGAATTCGTGCAGCTGGAGCCTGCCGCAGCCGGTCCAACACATCTAGATTGCTGCTACAGCTCGGGTCATTCCAAATTTTATGAAAGTGGTTACACCACATATCAGCTACTTCGGCATCACCAGTAAGGCCTCCAACGCTGGGTGGTAGAGGACAACGTCCACCAAGCTCCCGATTGACCCAAGACCAGAATCGAGATGCTGGATACGTTAGTTTATATTTACGTTTATATTTTCGTTATAGTAGTTTATATGAAGTTTATAGTTTACAATATAGCGTGATATATATATATATATATATATATATATATATATATATATATATATATATATATATATATCGCCATCATAACTAACAGCAGATATGAGTTCCAAGAGTTCCAAACGGAAGTTCCCATCGGCACACGTGAGCTCGTGGGTTGGCTTCTCCCAGGCCCTGACCCCTGCAAAGGCTAAGCACTCTAAATTACGACCTCCATGTATGGAACCAGCATTCTCTGAGAACATGGCACAAAACCACAAACTACTAACTTCCCTTTCCGACCCCCCCCCCCCCCCCCAGTGCGAGGAGTGCACACTGCACATTCCGCTCTGCACACCACCTGCAAGTTGAAATGGCCTCGCTTATGATCATTTATATGATTTGTTTATGATCAAGCATCCGCCATTTGTAAGTTAGTGTTGTAACCCTTCGCAGGCAATGTTTGTATTCTTTCCACACCATCTCATTATTAAGCACCTCAACTGTCCCGCTCCAAATGGTGAGAGATTTGGTTAAATCCACTGTTTGAACTCATTTTAATTTCAAAGCGATTTCAAAGTAGCGTAGTGTTTGTTCGCTGCTGATATCTGAATTTAGTGGCAAGTGACCATTGGCCAGTCCAAGTCACATCACCATGCCTTATTTCTCACGCTGCCCTACAATTTCCGAAAAGTGGTTTCCATTTCCATTCATTTCCACCCCATTCCAAATATAATTTACATTTGATGAAGGGCAGCCAGTGTTATTTTAACTACGCCTGAAAGTCGGTGATGTCCCACTTTTTCAAAGTGCTAATGTGGGACCTCGCAATTTTGTAGTATGTCTTGTGCCCCGCTATTTCTATGAACCTTCGTTGTATCCCGTTATTTTTAAGAGTTAATGGTGCCCCATGCTAGAAAGTTTAGCTACGTTGTCTGCCGCCATCGCTGCTCCCTGCACGGTTTGCTGCGATCATGCCGACCAGTCACCAGTCACCAGTCACCAGTCACCAGTCACCAGTCACCAGTCACCAGTCACCAGTCACCAGTCACCAGTCACCAGTCACCAGTCACCAGTCACCAGTCACCAGTCACCAGTCACCAGTCACCAGTCACCAGTCACCAGTCACCAGTCACCAGTCACCAGTCACCAGTCACCAGTCACCAGTCACCAGTCACCAGTCACCAGTCACCAGTCACCAGTCACCAGTCACCAGTCACCAGTCGTCACCAGTCTCCGGCCACCGGCCACCGGCCACCAGTCACCACAGGCCAGGCCAACCGGGTACCGGCCACCGGCCACCAGTCACCACAGGCCAGGCCCACCGGGTGCCGGCCGCTCCGCCTCGCGCCTGTCAAAAAAGGCCGTGTCGGCGTCCGAAGCTAACAGGATAAGCGCTCCTCCCTCTCTCCCCACTCCGCCGCTCTGCCTTTCCCACGGCGATGACGCCGTCGATGGCTGAGATGACGTGTGTTGGTGGCGCCATCGGCATGACGACCGCAGACGAGCGGCAGAGCACCGCTGCGGTCGGTGGGCCGCGGCTGCTCTGAGATTGAGATGGGGAGATGTAACGGACAGCTGCAGGACTCTTCTCTGCGGCCAAGAAGGCTCCGTAGCCGTCATGTGACCACGAGGGATGCACCTCTCAAATAGACGCCGCCGGGGGACAGCGTGGCTGCAGATGTCAGATGAGGCAGACAGTAGTGGGACAGTTGTTGTGAAGTAATGACTAAGGTCTCAGTTCTGTGCAGTGACTGCAGATTGGGACAACTGTGGCGAGGCAGCGACAGTGGTGGCGCAATGGCTACTATGTGGCACGGCTTGTAATGGATCATATCTGATGTGTAAATCTGGCTGATGTGGGCTACCATATTCGTAAAGTGGTCCCGTGCGGTTCAGCGGATGTGTAAAACTGTCGATGGTGTGACAACCTTGTCACGCTTTACTGTTGAGTATAGCGTTAATGGACAGTGATGGGCTAACGGACTGGTAAACAGTGGTCCGACAGTGGACCATTCCGAGCGCCAGTAGCGGCGCCGCCGCGTCTGTCGGCCGTTAAACTTGTCTGGACAAGAGAGCACGCCGTGATGGATCGCACCGGTTATTTCACTGCCATTTAACCAGTCTGCTTTATCGTAGGTTGCCGACGCTCACATAATGCATCATGGGTTTGTGAGAAGGAAAACAAAACGCGAAATGTATAACTCAATACCAACTGACTCAATACCAACTGATAGCGGGTGAAAATGAAACCACTATCGGCAATCTCGTAATGAGCAATATCTGCTTATATCTTATTTTGTGTTGTTTGACCAGTACCTATCTACACATTTTTGTTACGGTTTAAATTTTGTATCCTTCTTTTCTATCAGAGACGAAGCAAGTGCAAGTGCCCCTCAAATATTCAGGAAAATATATCCACGTGATAAAATTAGATCAATAACTCAATGAGTATTCTCGCTAATTTATTTATTCCCCAGAAAGATGCAAAGTTTCACTTTAAAAATGCGATTTGGCTTCTGTTTTTGAGTGGGGTTTAGTTGGGGTTGTTTTGCTACTCCCTACCGGGATGGATTGAGTACTGACATATCTCTACCAGTAGCACAACCAAAGCATGTTAAAAGGAGTGTGTCTACTGTTTTGGAATATCAAAAATATTTTCCATATGGTAAGTAGCTATTGGTTTGATTGTTGCATATGATGAAATTCACATCTGGAGCCCCTTTAGTTGAATTTTCACTTAAATTGTTGTTTTGTTTATTTTTTGTTTCGATATCTATATAACGATCCCCACTATGGGGATGTTATGTAAAACGGCGCACATAAGACAATACAATTACGGTCACATCATGCAAGATAGAAAGACAAGTTTTGCACAGCACGTTCTTGCCACTGTGAACTTTATTATGTGCAAGTTTCGTAGCTCTAAATTTATATCTTCTTTAAAAAAATGTCATCGGCCATCATCGAAAACATGATGGCCGTCCAGTTTCTGTTCGGCTGGTGCTATCAGCGTGCTCGAGCTGTTTTGTTGAATTGCTATTGGCCGGCGCTAACAATATGCTAGCAGTTTAATTGATAGTTGCAGTGTTTCTAGTAGCGGAAGCCCTCTGGAGTCTACCCGATAACTTTTTGCTCCCAGCAAGTTCCTGGAGTCTTTGGAATATCTCAGCAACTAGGGCGAATCTGGAGAAACGAAGTGATGGGTCAATTCAGAAAATTATGTTCCATAGACAAGTGTCAATAGCCCCAAATAAGCGATGTGAGTGGGCACACTCCCTTTAAGTTTCTGTGTAAATCTGCTAAACTGTTTAAAAACCCTCTCCACTAGAAATATCGAGTTCGTAGAACAATGCAAATCGCCAGCGATGGCGACATGACCCTCTGGTGTTTCGTAGCTCCATACACTGCTCTATATCCTGAGTCCCTGTGCATCTCGTCTTCCCACCACAGCTGCGGTGTGTCGGCACCCGGCCGTGCGGGACTCGATCCAAAGCAGCCCGCTCACTCGCCGCGGCCACGAGTGCCCACCACCAGATCCAAAGCAGCCCGCTCACTCGCCGCGGCCACGAGTGCCCACCACCAGATCCAAAGCAGCCCGCTCACTCGCCGCGGCCACGAGTGCCCACCACCAGATCCAAAGCAGCCCGCTCACTCGCCGCGGCCACGAGTGCCCACCACCAGATCCAAAGCAGCCCGCTCACTCGCCGCGGCCACGAGTGCCCACCACCAGATCCAAAGCAGCCCGCTCACTCGCCGCGGCAACGAGTGCCCACCACCGGATCCAAAGCAGCCCGCTCACTCGCCGCGGCCACGAGTGCCCACCACCAGATCCAAAGCAGCCCGCTCACTCGCCGCGGCCACGAGTGCCCACCACCAGATCCAAAGCAGCCCGCTCACTCGCCGCGGCCACGAGTGCCCACCACCAGATCCAAAGCAGCCCGCTCACTCGCCGCGGCCACGAGTGCCCACCACCAGATTCAAAGCAGCCCGCTCACTCGCCGCGGCCACGAGTGCCCACCACCAGATCAGTATTGCGCCGCTCCGGCTTTCCCCAGCGACTACTCATGCCGCTCCGGCTTTCCCCAGCGACTACTCATGCCGCTCCGGCTTTCCCCAGCGACTACTCATGCCGCTCCGGCTTTCCCCAGCGACTACTCATGCCGCTCCGGCTTTCCCCAGCGACTACTCATGCCATATGTATCTCCCCGCGACGGCTCAGCAAGACTGGTCATTAGTGGTGGCTACCGACTGGGATGGTACATGAACAGGTCAACGATGCTCGTTCGGAAGGATATTCCGATACACAGGTGTTCTAACTAGTAGAGTCCGGTAACTATGTATGACACCGACAGGAGAATGTAATCAGGGTGCTGTCTCTGCGGTTGTCATAGCTGCAGCTACTGGTACTTCTACTGCTACTGATTTTTCTCCAGGTGCTTCTGCTGCTGCTGCTGTGGAGTAATATCCGTGATGGCATTGTTTTGACTGTGCACACAGAGTTGCATGCCATTTCATAACCAACCTAACTATAAACAAAGAGCTTGTCTAAAAAGTCAATAATGAAGCTTATGTCGTCATGAAAACAGCTCTGATATATCTCCAGTCCTTGTGCTGATTTGTATCCTCGTGTGGCTCCCAGCTGCTCGCTGCAACCTCTCTCCTCTGGTAAAATCCTGTGCAGATAGCTGCCATTTCCACTGACTGGTGGAGCCACGTTGCGCCATCGCTGACCACAAATGGTGGCGCTGCACACTCGACTGAGTTTTATAGCGGCACAGCCCGCCGTGTCGGTCATATGTGCCGCCCTGGGTGGTCTCGTCACAAACATATGTCGCCCTTGGTCTCGTCACACACATATGTCGACCTTGGTCTCGTCACAAACATATGTCGCCCTTGGTCTCGTCACAAACATATGTCGACCTTGGTCTCGTCACACGCATATGTCGCCCTTGGTCTCGTCACAAACATATGTCGCCCTTGGTATCGTCACAAACATAGCCCACTATATAGTATATAGTGGGCTAGAAAATAAGCCGGATCATAGTGTGTACCATAGCAGCTGCTGGTCCCTGTACATACAGGCCTACCTATTTCATTCAAATTCATAAGTTCCTCTAAAAGCCGACCTAATCCTTCATTCAACCTTGAATTGAATTTAAACCAAAAAGTGACCTAAGTTTGAAAATGTTAGACATGCTTTGCGATGTGCTTCGCTGCGAACTTTCGATTCTTCGATTATTTTCGATTCGATTCTTTTGAGCCTATGATCCCGTTACCAACAAATCCTACCGTCACAGGATTATTATATACTTAACATCGGTGGCATGCTGAGCCACATTCCCCCGGCCGAACAAGCTAATACTGTCTCTGGCACAGCCAGTGGTTAATATTACATTCACCGATTTATTGTCGACAACAAATATACAATATTTGATTGCCGCCAGAGTACGCCACTATTCCATCAAATGAAAGAGTACATTGTATTGCCTTAGTAATGGTATGTTGCGTTTTATAAATACTGGAATCTGCCGTCTCTCAGTTTAGTTTTAAATAGGCATTGACTTGTGTCCCCTGCGGCCGTCATTCACAGGGTACAACAATTTTAACCCCGTGATTATTGTCCGAAGGAATGGGCGCATCGAGACGCGAGAGGCGGGAATCGAAGTTCGCAGCGAAGCGATCCGGCTTATTTTCTCCTCTAGCGTATGTTCGACGGCGAATTAAGAAACGACCATAAATGCATTCAAACCGCATTACTGAGAGCTTCAAATTGATATATTGACGCATTGGCTCACCTTATCCATTGGCTGCTGTTAAGCCAAAATATGTTTTGACCACCGCAAAGCGCTAAAAACGGATTTTTGCTTAAAAACAGCCAATGGATAAGGTGAGCCAATGCGTCAATATATCAATTTGAAGCTCTCAGTAATGCGGTTTGAATCAGGGACTCGTCTAAGGAAATTTGACTGGGGGGTGGGAGCAGGCTTCAGATGACTTATTTTAATGTCACCTGTTCTTGTCCACGAAGTCACACTTACCCTTGGTTTTCCATAGTCCATTGATATCGTTCCAACAGGCAGTAATATTCATAAATAAATAGTTGTGCATTCAAACAATTGTGTTAAGATTATTGATAAACAGTCAAATTATACATTTACCGCCATTTACCAGATTAACCGCCATAGACATAGACATAGACATAGACATATATTGAGACCATCCACAATAAACTTGTGGCTCTTACGGCCTCTCGTCAAAAAGATAAAACATACGAGGAGGGTGGTCCAAAACATGCTCACAAACAGACACACACGCACACATTCCATACATGCCTGTCGTATAAGATATAAGAAGACAAGCTCAACGCCGGCAGAACAGGTTCTCAGCCCAGGCCATTGACTGGGGGGGGGGGGGGGGGGGGGGGGGCTGACGAACTTTCGCAATAGCTCAAAACTAATAGCGCTATCAAAGTGAAACTAACGGGAATTTTTCACCTTTCTGAAAGTTGTCAAATATACGCTGGTTATAGTCTAAAATATGAAGTAAGTGCTGCTAAAAACGATGGTGATATTTTTATCTCGAAAAGTCACTTAACTTTATACAAATTAAGTTTTAAATTTGGGATGATGACGTCATTATTGAGCTATAGAGACCATAGACGCTGTCACTTGGCCTTTACACTGCCTTTTGGCAGCACAATCGTTTCAGACAATTCTGGCGACTTAAATGAAAACATTGTGGAACTGTGTCTTCTCCCGCACAGAACACAATGACGAGTGCGAGGCATTGCGATAGCTCAATATTTATTTTTAAAAAAATCAATCCATAACTGAAACTTCAAACAGCGCGAAGAACTTCAACTTAGACCGCAACCTATCGCGTTGACCTTTGTTTACATCGTACTCGGTAATCCAGCCAAGGTTCGAGAAATACAGGTCGTCTGACTTCCAGGACTATCAATCTGGAAGTGGCTGTCAGCAAATCAGCGGCGGGACTTGCATAGACCCCTTTGACAAATTCGAAATTCAATTGCTTAAACACGGATAAGTTTGGGGGAAAAGGACCTTAATAATTTAGGCATTTCAATAACGGCCAAATATAATGGCTATCTCAGTTCAAACCCAATGCAAAGGTGAAACATTACCTTTAAGTACATTTTCTCACATCAAGTTTACGTCTTCTGTGCAAAATGAAGCAATTTCGTTGAAAAATCGTTGAGATTAGCGAATTTAGTGATGTCATTACACACGAGTTGGACGAAAAAATCAGTTAAAATTTAACAGACCGTACAAAGGCCATATTTTGAGAAGAAAAAAAATCAATCAAAAACCTCAACAGATACAAAATGGCAAGGACTATAAAATGTCTATCTCGCAGTTTTGAAAATTGTGTTTTTTGACCCGAAAAAAAAAATCAAAAACTAAAATCCCCACAAATTCAAATTTGTCAAAGATATTTTGTACAAAAACTGATAAATATTAGAGAACCACATATAGGCAATTCCTAAACAAATTTTTTAAACAATATCACCATTTTTGAGTGACGCAGCTTCTAGAGTATGGGTAACTCATGACGTTTTTTATGACCAGCTGCGCAAAACTGAACGTCACCACTACATTTCTGAGGTAAAACTGGTCCAGGAACATGTTTTTTATGTATATTTATCAATTTCAAATTTTGACATGTGACCTGACCTTGACCTGAGTTTGACACAAACTTCACTTAAGTGAAGCCAGGTGGTAAAATGACTATCACTATCGAATTTTAGGTGTCACATAACCCATAAAGCATATGTCGCAAGAATTTCGTATATATTTTGCACATGGTGAACTTCAGTGACATTGACCTTGACCTTGACTTTTGCCAACAATCTTACTTTAGCTCATGCGAGATGTGTATTATACCTTTGAGAGCACTTTGGGTGATCATGGTCGCAATCGAATGCTTTGAATGGATAGTACCTACCAAGGGCGCAGCCAGGGGGAGGGGGCAAGGGGGGCAATTGCCCCCCTTACGGGTCACAGGGGGCCTCGCCGAGATTGGCCCAGATACCATTTGTATTAGGTAAATGGCTTTCAAAAAGTCACAGAGGAACCCTCAAACCAGGCAAGGGTCACTCTGGTGCATGTCAAGGGCCCTCAGAGACACTGAAGAGCTTTCGAAGCCGGCCCAGGGGGCCTCTTGGGCATGTCCAGGGGCCCATTGAGCCCACCGATGGGCCCAAAAAACTGTCCAGGGGCCTTTCGAGCATGTCCAGGGGCCCCATTGAACCCACTTAAGGGCGCAAAAAACATGCCCAGGGATTTTTAGAGCATGCCCTGGGCCCATTGAGCCCATTCAGGGGCCCTCAAAACCAGCCCAGGGGCCTCTAGAGCATGTCCACTTGTCCAGGGGCCAATTGAGCCCACCTAAGGCCTAACAAACCTGCCCAGTGGCCTCTCGAGCATGTCCATGGGCCCATTGAGTATGTGCAGGGGTCTCTTGAACCTGCCCAGGGGCCCATTATAGTTTTCCCAGAGGCCCATCGAGTCTGGTCAGGGCCTCTCGAACCTGCCCAGGGGCCATTAGAGCCTGCCCAGAGGCCTCTCGAGCTTGCCCAGAGGCCCATTGAGTCAGCTCAAGGGCCTCTTGAACCTGCCTAGGGGCCATTAGAGTCTGTTCAGGGGCCTCTCGAGCTTTCCCAATGGTCCATTGATCCTGTTCAGGGGCCTCTCGAACCTGCCCAGGGGCTATTCGAGTCTGAGCAGGGGCCTCTCGACTTGCCAAGGGGCCCCCCACCTTTTGCGGGAAAAATGAGCAATTTATCGTACAAATTGCCTTTGCAGTGCAGTCAAAATCCTCCTATCTAGTGTCAAAAACTGGAAAATTTCGCGCCGCTTCGCGGCATGACATAAATTTCGCAATTCCTTATACAAATTTGGAAAATGGGAAAAGGAATTTCATTAAGTGTCTGGCAGAGGCTCTCCTTGGCAGGAATTGCTGGCCCCAGTGCCCATTCCCTTCATAAAATATTCACTTTTAAGTTTCAAGCAGGCTACATGTTTAGCTAGTTTGCCGAGTTCCGAAAAACGCGACGCGAACGCAAAGACGAGGAGATCGGCACCCGGAAGCTGCTCCAGCGGTGCACAATTTGCTGGACCGAAGAGCTAATAGTGGAAACAGGCCAGGACCATCTCATCAAGCCATCTCACCTCACGGTCTGGTTCCAATATTAACATTTCGTTTTCCAGGACGTAAAATTTAAATTTTCACGCCGCTTCGCGGCGTCACATCGGTAGTCATCGTCATGACGAAGCCATAGTCATCATCAACGGTTCTTCGTAACGCTGAATTGAATGAATAGCATTTTTAGCTTATTATCCGAGCTACAAGGCACAGCGTCTATATTTCTGGGTTTTATCAGGCAAAACCGTAAAAATTTCGCGGCGCTAACTAACAAGTACATACCTACCTACTATAACATGAAAATCCACATAACAAATGCTGCAAAGGCTTAAATACACGTATCAAAATGGGGGTACATTTTTCGTCATTTCAGCTGCCCCCACACACAAAAGCCGACCCCCACCTGTTGTCAGCTAAGATATGTTTTCTTTCCTTTACGTAACAATACAAATTAGTAATGCGCTCAGTATAATGCCTACTGAGGGTCCTGGTCCAATCCAGCTCATCAAAAGTAGACGAAGAAAAATTGTTAAAAAGGGGGCCTCACAAAATAAAGTGGCCGAAATCTGTAGAGTTTTTCATATCCAGGGGTATTTTTTTGGGTGGGGGGCCTCTCCCAGGGGCTTGCCCCCCCCTTTCTGAAGGTCTGGCTGCGCCCCTGGTACCTACCTATGTCCCATACACTCAAATATCTCGATTTTAACCTTTGACCTGATCGTGACCTGACATGTGACCGCAATGTGAATTTTTCGAGAATGCTTAAGCTGTGTTTCATTGAGAGCTTTCGAATGCGGCATTGTGCGTCTCATGGTTCGGAACTCGGAATACCCCCCCCCCCCCCCCTCCAGTCAATGACGTTCGGCTGAGACCCCAGTCAAGGTTGTGTTAATTTTGTTGACAGATGACAGCCAGAATGGACGTAGGGGTAAATTCCCAAGTATAGCTTGAAAATGACATCTATACGTACATGAAATATACATCATAGTTTAAAAACGCCTACATTTGTTCACTTTATTGGTGTTACTTGCAGGAAGGTTCAGATGAATATGGCATGACATTCATTCATTTGGCATGTACTTGGTTTAAGGCTTTGTAATAATGTCCAACACTAATCCATGCTTTTGCCCAGTTCATCTAAGCTCCAAAATATATGCTGAAAACTGGGTAAGTGATTATCTTTAAGCTGTGCGACTTTCAAAGATGGAATCAATTCGCAAAACTAGCAGTGATGAATTATAAATGTCATTTAAAAATGTGGATGCTTTTATTGAAAAATAGGCGTATTGACCTGCGTCGGTTTCCGCTACTGTGTGTGTTTTCTTTCATTTTCAGCATCTCGCAGTGATCATGATTTTTGGTATCGAAAGCTTTGCTAATACCTATAATATAAAACATCGTTTGAGTTATTATTGTCATTATACACCATCTATCATGAATCAGTTACAATAACTATATATGTATATGTGTGTGCATCTGGTCATATGGCCTATAACAGGGGTGTAGCTTCTCCAGAAAAGTTGGGGCTGAGCTGGGAAAATCGCTTAACCCTCGCCCAACGAGAGCTTTTTTCACCTTCGCCCTACGGGGGGGGGGGGGGGGGGGCTGACAGACCCCCTGTTAACTTCCAAACCAAGCAACTTAGAGCAATGCAGTAAGAACCAAGAGAAGGTTTCAGGTCAACGGGTGGCCTTCCAGGTCAAGTGAATGATCTCGGATCGACCATTCCAGAACAGTGATTTTGCTCTTCAGAAAACCTCAAAATTAGAAATTGATAAATTTAAATAAAACGGCATGTTCCTAGACCAGTTTTGGCTCATAAATACAGAAAAGTTAATTATTTGTTCGTGTCTTTGTAAAAACGGTAAAAAAATATTAAAACAAATGACGTCATCAGTTTCTTACACTTAGGGAGACATCACTTAATCAAAAATGAAGATATTGCTTTGAAATTTGGTATGGGTATTGTCCATACACAGTTCTCTCACATATATTTCGTTTTTTAACATCTTTGAAAATTTTGATTTTGTGGGGATTCCTCCCCCCCCCAATCAGTTTTTTTCTTTTAGAGGACAAAAACCCAAAATTTTGAAAATCCGAGATTGCCATTTGAAAGAGAATGCTATTGTGTATCTTCGGTGAATTGCGTTTGGAATTTCCTTTCAAACTCTGTTTTTACCATTTTTCAAATATTTATCGTTTTTCCACCAACATAACGTCATCAAAACATCTCCCAAACTACTTAACCCATTTCAACTAAATGTTTACAGCATACGTATATTTGTTGTAAACTCAGCTACCGAAAATTTCAGAAAGATGCACTGCATGTGTAAAAGTTATTCATGAAAAACCTCAGTTGGGGGGCTGTCAGCCCCCCCCCCCCCGTAGGGCGAGGGTTAACACGCGCCCTGGAGGGCCTCTGATAATTACACGCCCTGGAGGGGGGGGCGGATTTCGCCCCCCCCCCCCTATGATCTGGAAAACCATGCAACGTAGCGACAAGCGGGAAACGACGTTAGATAGCTCGAGACAAGCTCTTTCGAAAGTATTTCGTTATTTTTTTTTTCAGGTCAATATTGAGGTCACCAGAGGTCATCAAGGGTCAGATTTTCAAGTTTTCAAGACTTCAGTTCGAACACTCCCAAATATCTCGGGAACTATGATAGTTAGCAGCAAGCGGAAAAAAGCAATCGAAAGTCATTGAAAAATACAATCGACATAGGTGTCCTCAGACTTGAGCTCAGGTCAATAGTTAAGGCTCCAGAGGTCATCGAATGTCAAAAAGCTGATTTTGTTTTCAAAACTGTGTTCCCAAAATAACCTTTTACCTAATAAAGATAAAGCAATAATGTTTACGCCATCGCGTGTGTCTTGTCAAGGTGCTTCGAATCATATTCATGGTGACCGGGTTAGGTCAACTGAGAAATTTGACCTCAGGTCAAGGTCAAGTGGTGACCCAAGTTGGTCATGTTGCATATTGGGCGACGTTTCTCGACGAGACAAACATATTGGTACCGTGTTCTCTTCCCTATCTTCATTATGTCGATAGTTATTGATAAAACCGTGTTGGCGGTCACAAAATAGACCTGACCTTAGGTCACCGATATTAGAAATCCGAGATAAACAAATTGTTGGTATCTATGACCTTATGAAGTCCTGCAAGATTGAAACCGATCGGCGTACAACTGTGGCTGTGGTACTACTGCAAACGTTTTGGAGATGAGGTCATCACGTGACCTGGTTTGATGACCTGACCTGGGATGACCTGAGGCCTAGAATTGTACATAATGCGGGAAGTTCATTTCTAAACAGGTATACAAAAAACGGCCCTCGAAAAACCGGAGGGGTGGGCGGATTTCGCCCCCCCCCCCTCCAGGGCGCGTGTTAAAGTACCATGGAAATCCATTAAAAAATATTTACCCCGGATTTGACCCACTTTTTCGTCCAAGTTGGGGGGGGGGGGTTGAATCCACCTCAACTGAATAGGATCCTACAACCCTTGCCTATAATTTGCACAGAACAGTTAAAGGAAATAGTTCACCTTCAACATTAGTTTTAAACTGAGATGGCAGTTTTGTAGCCCGTGTTGGGAAACCCCTATCTGCAAGTTTTCTTGACTGAAAAAACTCTCCAGCCGAATATATTTGAGTTTTTGGCGAAGGAATGCGGTGCTGGCGAAATAATGTTGTACTGGTTCTAGCCCGGGCAGAGGCTATACCATCAGCCAATCAGCTTGCAGCTGGTGGTAGCAAGCGATCGCCGGCCGCCGGTTGGCACATCTCCAATGCGAGTCTATCTTTACGCGACTACTTTCCAATCTGATTGGCTGAACCATTTTTTACATTCGTGTGATGTCAGGACTCTGACTCAGAGAGTATGCATATAGTTTTGATAAACAATACAAATTTGCGGCCTTCTGTCTTGAATCGGCGCGATATAAGGCCATTTTTGACAATATACAAAGAAATTGTATTAAACAATATAAGCAAATCGTGTTGGGTAAAAAAATTCCAAGATGAACTATTTCCTTTAACATGTGCATCTCGCCAACAATTATCTCCTGTTTAAACTTGCCCCCTCCAGTGGCCGTTTTTTGCCTCGACTGGGGAGCAGGAGTCATGACTGCGTTTGTTTTTACCCCGTAGTTAACAAGTTAGACGAGTCCTTGGTTTGAATGCATATACGGGCGTTTCTTAATTCGTCGTTAAACATACACTAGGGGAGAAAATAAGCCGGACCTTAGTGTGTACTAGAGATGCAGAATTCTGGTCCCAGCGTCCCAGCGCTGAGACCAGAACTGATCACGGCCATGACTGAAGCTGTGACTGGCCAGGCCAGCGCCATAGGGTTAGCATTGCAGCGCCGTGACTAAAGCTGTGACTTGCCATCTCAATCCTTTGGCCGTCACTAGGCTGTGACGAAAGATTTTGGATTTTCTGCACCTCTAGTGTGCAGAGGTGAAAAACCTCGAGGCTGACACCGACAAAGAGCCAGGCTAACTCACTTCCATTTTTCGCGCTCTTACGGCCAATTATTCTAAAAATAAGGTTTTTCTCACGCCTCGGTGACTAACAACATTGATAAAAATCGGCACTGGCACATTTTGTAAACATGCAACACATTTTCTCAACACGCAGCACATTGTGTCAACACACAGCACATTTTTTCAACACAACACATTTTGTGATCGTTACAATAGCGGACACACACACTAGCGGATCCGGGGGGGGGGGGGTAGCGACCATGCCCCCCCCCCCAAAAGGAGCTGAAACCGGCACAAAATTTAGACATTTCCTGATATAGAAGACAATCTAAGCAACTTTTACACAGGAAAGTTTTTTAAATCAGCTATCAATGCATAATCAAGCGATATCCGATGAGTTTTCTGAATTGTGTGACAATTTTTGGAATTTCCCCCCCCCCCCCCCCCCTAAACCACTCGTGCCCCCAACCCCCCAAAAACCACCGCTCTGGATCCGCCAATAGCGGAATCCACCATGAAGATGGCGGTGTCTGCATAATTTTACTCCAGAACCATGTGACATTGCATCGTCTACTGATATTTGTTGTACCTATTGTTACAAGGGTGCAAGCATAACAAGATGTTTCAACATTCAATGATGACATTACGCTCGACCCCGGGCTGCCACTACCGGGTGAGGTCAGAAGTCCAGCGCTCTCCCAACTGAGCTACTGGGGCGGACGATTAATCGCGCATGGTTGACAAAGTGCCACAATACAACGGCAATACTGTTTTGTTTGGTGTCTTCCCTGTTCCGTGCGATTGCGGGCGTGTGGTAACGGTAGCGGATCGGACGAGTGCTACAGGAACAGCTATTTGCCGGTGTCAAGCTGCCTAGCTCAATATTTTCACGACGAACTTCCCTTTGACGCTATTCTGTTCTGAAGTTTCTATGACAGATCAATATAGCGGACAGCGCTATAAAGGAATTGGTGTTTGAGAATTGTTCTGAAGATCCCACCCACGCAGCTTCTTACGTCAAACACTGATGGAGAAATGATTGATGATCGCCAAAGTGGATTCCGACGATATATGGTACCATCGGCGATGGTAATATGTGGGTGCGTCTGCCGAGCAGACGAGCTTCTGTAGATGGTATCTGCTTTATTCGACTGGCTATTTTCGTTGCAGCAGGTCTCTAATTTTTGGCAATGAAAATAGTTATAAGCAATAGTTATCTGGTTTAATTATTCGTATCATCTGGCCTACATGAGTACAGTGTTGCCTGCAAAATAGTTATAGCTATGCCTGCATAAAGCAGATGCCGCTGATTTGATTATTGGTATCATTATCTGATCTAATTTATTAGGGTGTTACCTGCAAAATGCAATAGGTATATGCAAAGCTATTGTTGATGAACTTTTGAAGAAGAAAAAATGTTAGAGGTGACCATGGTTGAAGTGTTGAGCTCTCCTATATAACCAGAAAGGCTCCACTAGCTCCACTAAGGCCGGCAACGCTCTCCTATATAATCTGTATCAAATGACGATCTTCATACGCAAAACATTGTCTTAATCATACAAAGTCATGATTCATAAAAACAAAACGCATTTTGTAGTATCTTTAAGACCCATTGGTTAGCCTTAAAAGAGCACTCTTACCTATGCAGACTCCTGATTGTTGTGCACAAATAATGCGTGATATACCTATATGAATAAATGAATAGCATATACATATAACATATAAGAATAACATATGACATGTATTATATCTAAATATATGTTGTAGATCGAATGTTTTGCGCAATGTCGTGGATGTAATGTTAAAAATGAAAAAAAGAAATGGGCCCATGATTAATGTAATGCCCTACTCATTATATCCGCTTTAGCTTACCATTGACTGATATCTGCCACTATAGACCAGCCGCCTTAGCATACCATGGCTGGTATATTCCCCTATAGACTACATGCCTTATCTTGCCATGGCTGATATCTTCCCCTATAGACTACATGCCTTATATTACCATGTATGATATCTTCCCCTATAGACCACATACCTTAGCTTACCATGGCTGATATCTTCCCCTATAGACTACATGCCTTAGCTTACCATTGACTGATATATTCCCCTATAGACTACATCATGCCTTAGCTTACCATGGCTGATATCTGCCCCTATAGACCACATACCTTAGCTTACCATGGCTGATATATTCCCCTATAGACTACATCATGCCTTAGCTTACCATGGCTGATATCTTCCCCTATAGACCACATGCCTTAGCTTACCATGGCTGATAGCTTCCCCTATAGACTACATGCCTTAGTTTACCATGGCTGATATCTTCCCCTATAGACTACATGCCTTAGCTTACCATGGCTGGTATCTTCCTCTATAGACCACATACCTTAGCTTACCATGGCTGATATCTGCCCCTATAGACTACATGCCTTAGCTTACCACGGCTGATATCTTCCCCTATATACTACACAATGCCTTAGCTTACCATGGCTGGTATCTTCCCCTATAGGCTACATAATGCCTTAGCTTACCACGGCTGATATCTTCCCCTATATACCACATAATGCCTTAGCTTACCATGGCTGATATCTTCCCCTATATACTACATGCCTTAGCTTACCACGGCTGATATCTTCCCCTATAGACTACATCATGCCTTAGCTTACCATGGCTGGTATCTTCCCCTATAGGCTACACAATGCCTTAGCTTACCACGGCTGATATCTTCCCCTATAGACCACATGCATTAGCTTACCATGGCTGATATCTTCCCCTATAGACCACATGCCTTAGCTTAACATGGCTGATATCTTCCCCTATAGACTACACCATGCCTTAGCTTACCATGGCTGATATCTTCCTCTATAGACCACATGCATTAGCTTACCATGGCTGATATCTTCCCCTGTATACTACATCATGCCTTAGCTTACCATGGCTGATATCTTCCCCTATAGACCACATGCCTTAGCTTAACATGGCTGATATCTTCCCCTATAGACCACATACCTTAGCTTACCATGGCTGATATCTTTCCCTATAAACCACATACCTTAGCTTACCATGGCTGATATCTTCCCCTATAGACTACATCATGCCTTAGCTTACCATGGCTGATATCTTCCCCTATAGACCACATGCATTAGCTTACCATGGCTGATATCTTCCCCTATAGACCACATGCATTAGCTTACCATGGCTGATATCTTCCCCTGTATACTACATCATGCCTTAGCTTACCATGGCTGATATATTCCCCTATAGACTACATCATGCCTTAGCTTACCATGGCTGATATCTGCCCCTATATACCACATACCTTAGCTTACCATTGACTGATATCTTCCCCTATAGACTACATCATGCCTTAGCTTACCATGGCTGATATCTGCCCCTATATACCACATACCTTAGCTTACCATTGACTGATATCTTCCCCTATATACTACATGCCTTATCTTACCATGTCTGATATCTTCCCCTATAGACCACATACCTTAGCTTACCATGGCTGATATCTTCCCCTATAGACTACATCATGTCTTAGCTTACCATGGCTGATATCTTCCCCTATAGACCACATGCATTAGCTTACCATGGCTGATATCTTGCCCTGTATACTACATCATGCCTTAGCTTACCATGGCTGATATATTCCCCTATAGACTACATCATGCCTTAGCTTACCATGGCTGATATCTGCCCCTATAGACCACATACCTTAGCTTACCATGGCTGATATCTTCCCCTATAGACCACATACCTTAGCTTACCATTGACTGATATCTTCCCCTATAGACTACATGCCTTAGCGCACCATGGTTGGTATCTTCCCCTATAGACTACATGCCTTAGCTTACCATGGCTGATATATTCCCCTATAGACTACATCATGCCTTATCTTACCATGTCTGATATCTTCCCCTATATACTACATGCCTTAGCCTACCATTGACTGATATATTCCCCTATAGACTACATGCCTTAGCTTACCATGTCTGCTATCTTCCCCTATAGACCACATACCTTAGCTTACCATTGACTGATATCTTCCCATATAGACTACATCATGCCTTATCTTACCATGCCTGATATCTTCCCCTATATACTACATGCCTTAGCCTACCATTGACTGATATCTTCCCCCTATAGACTACATGCCTTATCTTACCATGTCTGATATCTTCCCCTATAGACCACATACCTTAGCTTACCATGGCTGATATCTTTCCCTATGGACCACATACCTTAGCTTACCATTGACTGATATCTTCCCCTATAGACTACAGCATGCCTTATCTTACCATGTCTGATATCTTCCCATATATACTACATGCCTTAGCCTACCATTGACTGATATATTCCCCTATAGACTACATGCCTTAGCTTACCATGGCTGATATCTTCCCCTATAGACCACATACCATAGCTTACCATGGCTGATATATTCCCCTATAGACTACATCATGCCTTATCTTACCATGTCTGATATCTTCCCCTATAGACTACATGCCTTAGTTTACCGTGGCTGATATCTTCCCCTATAGACTACATGCCTTAGCTTACCATGCCTGATATCTTCCCCTATAGACTACATGCCTTAGCTTACCATGCCTGATATCTTCCCCTTTAGACTACATGTCTTAGCTTACCATTGACTGATATATTCCCCTATAGACTGCATGCCTTAGCTTACCGTGGCTGATATATTCCCCTATAGACTACATGCCTTATCCTACCATTGACTGATATCTTCCCCTATAGACTACATGCCTTAGCTTACCATGTCTGATATCTTCCCCTATAGACCACATACCTTAGCTTACCATGGCTGATATTTTCCCCTATAGACCACATACCTTAGCTTACCATTGACTGATATCTTCCCCTATAGACTACATGCCTTAGCGCACCATGGTTGGTATCTTCCCCTATAGACTACATGCCTTAGCTTACCATGGCTGATATCTTCCCCTATATACCACATACCTTAGCTTACCATGGCTGATATCTTCCCCTATAGACCACATACCTTAGCTTACCATGGCTGATATCTTTCCCTATAGACCACATACCTTAGCTTACCGTGGCTGATATATTCCCCTATAGACCACATACCTTAGCTTACCGTGGCTGATATATTCCCCTATAGACCAGCCGCCTTAGCATACCATTGACTGATATATTTCCCTATATACTACATGCCTTAGCTTACCATGGCTGATATCGTCCCCTATAGACCACATACCTTAGCTTACCATTGACTGATATCTTCCCCTATAGACTACATGCCTTAGCTTACCATTGACTGATATCTTCCCCTATAGACTACATGCCTTAGCTTACCATTGACTGATATATTCCCCTATAGGCCGCATGCCGTAGCCTACCATTGACTGATATCTTCCCCTATAGACCACCCGCCTTAGCTTACCATTGACTGATACCTTCCCCTATAGGCCGCATGCCGTATAGCCTACCACTGTACTGGCTGACATCTGGCCCTATATACCAGCCACCCGTTCGACACTGGCAATCTAGGTGCCTCGGCCGAATGCCTGTCGCTGTCTGGCAAACCACTATATGGCCTTGTCCAATTTCCAAGCCCGAAATCTAACGTTGCTCGTAGCTCGGCAATACAGTACGGCCGACGCGGCTCGGCGCGGCCCGACCCGCCCCCCCGCGGATCAGAGCCTTCAAACTGATAAAGCCTCGCTGCCACACAGGCCGGTCAGAACAGCCTGCGTTGGCCCTCGGGGAGCGACCCGAGCAGCAAGCAGCCGGGGGGGGGGGTTCGCTGCCCGCACGGTCCGTCCCACTCGGCATAGCGTATCTGGAAGTTTAAACATGGCACCATGGGACTAATCCGTGGGCTAGCTATGGGAGGACGGAGTCTCAAAAGATTTGCATAAGTTTCAAGAGGGTCACGGTGTGTTATAGAGTAAGAAATCCATTCGTAAACAAATTATTTATATTCGTATAACTATGCTTTGCTATTTGCTGTTTTGTTATTTGGTTTGTCATTAATTATTGCATGATATTGTATCGGCTTTATGGCTACAGGGTGTGTCATGAAGAATGTTAATTTTAAAATCGAAAGTACCTACAGGCTACAAGCAGAGGCGCCAAAAATGTCTAGGCTGTCACCCCGGGTGGCGGGGGGAGGGTCGAAGATTAGTTTCTACTAGATCTGGCAAGGCGCCTGTGACGTATGTAAGAGGGCGCCCGAGGGCATATTTTTGTTGAAGCAATGGGGAAATTGAGCGTTTTCTAAAACGAATTTAAAGCACTTTTAGAAGTGTTTTAAATTATTGGATTTATTGGAAACATAATTAGAAAACATATTTTCCCATAATGTGTTCATTCCCATGTTTATCACTGTTTTCTCTAGCCGTATCCAGGGTCAAAATGCATAAGGTTTGTCAGACATTCCAACAGTCAGTCGTTCATCTACACCATGTAAGTGTAACGTACATAATAATGATGATTTTCGGTATATTTTCATCAGAGGCCAATTTCACAAAGCAAAAAAGTTTGTAATTACAAAGAATTTCTTTGTTATTACAAATAATTTGTACACATGTTTGTAGTTTGGATTTCAAAAAACCCTAGGGCAGTAAATCTCAATTTACTATTTACAAATTAGTTTATAAAGATATTGTTTGTAAAAATGTTTCAATTGCACATGTTCTATTTCTCAAAGGTTGAGTAAGTGAGGACATGTTTGCAATTACAAACTTGTAATTCCAGTGGGTCAGGGGTTCTGAATTTCAGAAACTGCATTGATAGTTGACATTGTTTGATTGTTCAGAGGTTATTTTCTTGGTGAGGTTGTTACGTTGCCGAGGTTGTTAGGGTAATGGTTTAGTTATACATAAGTATAGCTGCCCCCAAAAAAAGTTATTTCCCGGGAGATTCGAACAGGGATCTCCAGCTTTGAAGTCGTCACAGTGTACCTTACCGATTGCGCTGTGAGGGGCGCCTCCGCGCGGAGAAACCGCATGGCGATAGAATTGCAGCGGTCAACGATGTCTTGTGCAATATGCAGTGAACCTTCATCCTTTACGACGTCGGAAATCGGCTAGGTTAGGTGAAAAAATGGTCGAGAAATTCAACGATCTTTCTTTTAAGAGTAGTTCTGTTAGGCCATAATGGTAACTTATGTTGTGACCTGAGGTCAACCGGTGACCAGGGACGGTCAAATCACTCGTTGTGAACCTTCTATTGGCTAGTGTGAATATTTAGCCGTTGAAACGACTACGAAACGTACCTTAGGGAAAAAGTTATGCGGTACCCGATATTTGACCTCGCGGTCACTATATGACCTCCCGAGGTCAAACGATCAACCTCAGCGATAAATGCTTTCAGGTTTCGAATACACTTATTGACAACAACATTTCGTATATTTTTTAACATAATCGGTCAGTAAACAATAATACCTATTTGGACGGCTTGTTAAATGACACGCGCAGTGGAGAGGGGTATGCCACTAACACGCAGTGGATGGGGGGGGGGGGGGCACTTCTGTGCCCACCCCGCATATCGCCGAAAGTATGAGAGTATGAGAATCGAACTTACAGGGTAGGTTGGTGTCATGATTATCTACATGTTAAGAAAAATTTGTGATTTTTGGTCTATATCTTCAAGGTCAAACGAGGTCACGAAGGTCAAATCAGGCCAAATGTCACAATTTTGGGAATTTGACTTCTGTGACATCACAGGTCACCAGAAATGTGTCCAAGGTTGTTTTCAGAGATGAGCTGTGACATTGGCTACCCAATGGTGTTTGAATCGTCCCGATCCGACTGTTGGTTCCGAAGATATCGCTTTGCAGACCTCGATTATAGTCGCCATATTGGAATGGAAATCCATATAACTCAAAAAATATATCGACCGATTTTTATTTTTGTACGCCAAACGATCCGCTATTGAGTTGGCGTAAATGTCGCGTAAAAAAACACCGCCCTGCTCCGCTTCGTTTTCGAGCTATTCACGAGAAGAAAAAAAAACATGTAGGGGGGGGGGGGCACAAAAGTGTTCCCACCCTCCACTGCGCGTGTTAACGCCCTTCCAGGTGACCTGAGGTCAAACGGTGACCTGGAGGGGTCAAGTCTTGCGTTGTGCACATTCAGTGGGTTGAATGGAAGGCGATGGTGGTGGAATGGATTCTCTAAGTGGTTTTGAGGGGAAAATATGCGGTACTCCGTCATTCTCCCTTAGGCCATAATGGTAACATATGTTGCGACCTGAGGTCAACCGGTGACCAGGGGCGGTCAGATCACTCGTTGTGCACCGTCTATAGGCTGGTGTGAATATTTAGCCGTTGAAGCGGCTTCGATAAGTACTTTAGGGAAAAAGTTATGCGGTACCCAATATTTCACCTCACGGCCCGGTCACGGGCACTCTTTGACCTCCCGAGGTCAAACGATTGACCTCAGCGAGAAATCCTTTCAGGTTTCGAATACATTCATAGACACCAACATTTGGTATAAGTATGAGCACATCCGTACCACTCTAGTCTCTAATCCCTTCAAAACTCCGCCGTAAACAATGCGCCCTATACTCTTGACGCACAGACGCCGGTCCGTTTGGTAGCAGTTGATCATCAGCGCCTCTAGCGGCGGGATATTTATTGTGGTGCCCCATTGTACGATCTGGCAAAAGTGTCGTGAGAGAAAAAAAAACATTTTATCCTACTACTAAGAATCCTGTTCTATAATTTATATATTCTTCTTTATAACTCAAAAACAGTGATAATGTGAAAACAAAATATTTTGTTGCTGTAATAATTCCCAGTTTGAGTGGCATTGTGACTGGAATTACCACTGTATGGATAAGTTACCACAATGTCATTGCAAAACTTGGTATAATTTTGGTATAAAACTCCGTCCAACCTGTTGTTATAGGGCCTTGCTGTCACTTATAGGGCCTTGCTGTCACCAACTCACCTTCAGAGCACACAATTTGTCACAACACGTGACAACATCAAAATGGCGTCCTCAAACTGGTTGTTTTTAAAATCCTAAGTTAGATGTGTTCAGGTAATCAAGATGCTTCAGAAGTTTTAATTTATATTTTCAAGAAATGTTTAAACATCTTGACTTTCCAGCGATAACCTCACCTTACCTCAAATAAAGCAACCATTGTCAGCAATGTTCCAGCTTGAGTTGTGCGGGAACAGGCATTTTCATCAAATACTGTGCCATGAATTTGTTGAGAAGCATGAACTCGAAATTGTGTCATTTAAAACTTGTGTTAACAGTTATTGGACAATGTGGAGGAAGATTAAAGTTTGCTTTGGTGCTGTTCCCAATACAGATGGTTTAATCCAGTGGCAAGCCCTACATCTAAAGTTAATAGTTCAGTAATTCACCTCCCCAGTCAATGGTGTTTTTGAGGTCCCTAATAGAAGAAGAGAGTATTATTATGACAGCCAGAAAAGTGTACCAGAAATACCAAAGCTATGACGTCACCAAAAACGATACATAATTGAACCTGACCTAACATTTACAGCAATTACGGTTAAAGCGCTCCGCTCGCATTCGCTCACTGCACTGCAGAACATAAAGCTCAGGCTCCACTGTGCACTTTTGCGTGATGCGTTTTTTCGATTTATCGTTTTATCGTGTCGCTTTTACATTTTTAACCTTTCTAGCTTCTGCACTTTCTAGCTTCTGCACTTTCTAGCTTTTGCGCTTTATCGTTTCCTCAAGCATTAACACATGTTTCACGTGACACACTTCGTTAGGGAACTTCCGAGACGGGTGGAACTGCCAATCGGATTGTCACAATATTTTTGTTTCGCCGCGATATTGTGATCCAAGATAAAGTTTTCTTACATCAAACCCGCACTACATTGTAGTTTTGACCTTTTGTCTCACCCTTCCTCAACTATACTGCTTATTTCTCACGCCGGTGCCTGTCGCATCGGTGGCCGAGAGGTTGTAGGCGCTGATCAAAATGGTATAGTTATCCGATTATTATCCGAAGATTACGGGTTCCAAGCCCTGTGAGGCGGCTTTTTCGCCGTATCAAATTTTTCTCCAATAAAAGACGAGGCGAAGCACAAACGGATGTAATTTCCCAGGAAAAACTTGCATACAAAACGTCAACAATCGTCGTTCCGCTGCGCACAAAGCTTAATTTAATAGGTACATGGGCGTCGGCGGCGGGGGGACGGGGGGGACGCGTCCCCCCCAGTTCAAAAATCAGGGGGGACGTCCCCCCCAAGAAAGCAGACTTGCTTTTTTGCTGAATTCGTTCCAAAGGATATGAAACTGAAGACAAAATAAAAATAAATAAAAAAGTAAATTTATTCTTAGCTAAAAATACATGTCATTTTTAACCCTATATCGTTGAGTCCTTTCTTTGTACTTAAAGATGTAGATACTTAATTACTTTGTAGAAAATACAATTATGATATGGCAGCCAAAAGTTGGTACACAAGATTGACTTCTGCTATGATTGAATGTCAAGTTCATCCATTCATTCACCATTCATTCTGAGGCCCTAGATACAATTCAGCCAAGGCAGCGAATTGCGTGACGTCATGGGTACAACCCGTACATCCATCAATATGCTGTGTACAAACAGCAATCAGTTTTAGACTTTAGTCCCTTTGAGCCGCTGGAATTTATATACACGAGTGCTATAGCCGCATGCTTCATGCTTGGTATAATTTCAATGGTTGAAGAACTCTCTACAATCCATGCTAAGTTTTTGGAAATATATCATAGAAGGGTACTAGCGCTGGGCGATAGCGAAATATGGGAGGGGGGGACGTTGAAAGGCGGCCATTCATGATCCAGGCCCCTCACAGCGGCCGAACGTCTGTCGTCCGATACAATATACGAAACAAACCAAAATAACCAAATAAAACAAACAAACATTGCAGTTGTGCAGAAGACTGCAAAGCTTGAATTTCCATTGGCCGAATCCATGACGTAATGGGACTGAATGGAATCTTTCAGGAGGTAGCAACGGCAACGACACTTCCTAGCGTTGCGTTCATTCATGCAGATATGTGCGAACGTTGGTTTGCTTGAGCAGTAGTGTGAAAAGATGAAGCGGCAGAGAAAGCTGGATAGTTTTTTCATCTCAAAACGGTAAGGAAATCCAGGTCTCATCACCTGCAACTCCTGTTACTAAAACAAACTGATTGTTGAAAAGGAGAATATGAAATAATGTGCTGTCTCACGGGTTGTGTGTAGCATAACTTGAACTAGGGCATTCCATGTCGTTGATTTTGCAGGGTAATACTTCAGTAACGCACCTCCCCAGTGGGCCTGTTCCAGTGGCGCCTCTAACCTCTTCCGAGTTGCCCCAACTTGCAACTGTCTGTGCATTAGGATAGGACAGTTGCAAGTTGGAGCAACTTGGAGGAGGTTAGAGGCGCCACTGGAACAGGCCCAGTTTATCGTATATTAGAAGAAGAATTAGCCAGCTGACGGTATATTTTATTGCAGAGTGAAAATGCCGCTCAGTGCTCACTAAACCCTATCACGCTCTCACTAAACCTCCATTCCTGGCGGAGCGCAAGACTTGTATTTGAGAGCGGCCGCCACCACGACGTGACCTTGCACGTCAATCACCGGCTCACGAAATTATTCGGCGGCATTTTCACTCTGCAATAAAATATACCGTCAGCTGACTAATTCTTTTTCGAATAGGTGCCTCAAGACTGCGATAAACTGGGGAGGTGCGTTACTGAAGTATTACCGAAAACCGAAAAATATACGTACGAGCCCGGGCGGCTTAACCGTAGCCCGTGAGTGTCGAAATATTCGAAATAATCGTTTTATATTGGAGAGTGTTTTAATTGTGATTGTAAATGCAACTAAAACTATAGGTAAGTGTTAACATGTTAAATTTGCGAACAGTTGTTCATCATTGTTTTGCCTTTGCAGTGCCGGCCCCTTATCCACATTCCAAGAGCCGTCCGCCTCAGCCTCTACTGCTGCGGCCTCCACTTCCCAAGAGCCGTCCGCCTCAGCCTCTCCTGCTGCGGCCTCCACCTTCCGAGAGCCATCCGCCTCAGCCTCTCCTGCTGCGGCCTCCACCTTCCGAGAGCTGTCCGCCTCAGCCTCTCCTGCTGCGGCCTCCACTTCCCAGCATCTGAGTGTCGGTAAGCACAACTGTAAGGCGATGACCTTGTATACATCTTCGGCTTTTGTGATATTCCTGCACTATTTGTTTTATTTTTCACACTTTGATTGCTCAGTAAGTAGTAACGCTCGGCGCTGCCTCAGTCTGTTGCTGGGACACCGGCCACCACATTGCTCGGGCCGGTCCGTACGCCTGCGCTGCCGATCATGTTGCCCTGTGATTCCGGCTTCTCTACCATTAGGCCGCAGAACGGCTCCGCTGGCATTCTTAGGGTACGTCACGAGAACAGAGCAGACTGTTTATTGATTCAACTTTTTTGGAACGATTCAATCATGATTCATTTTGGAATCTGAATGACTCAATCACCGTTCGATTCACGGATACAATTTTGAGAATTGATTCTTTCCAATTCAAAGAATCAAAACAAATATTTTAATCGATTCACGTTTGATTCAACATTTAAATATATGAGGTCAATTTATGTCAAATCAATCCAAATGGAAACATACATATATATGATCATTAGAACATTGTTACAGCAATACTATTTCAGTATAAATGAATGTAGCCACTGGGACTGCATGTATTTGCACAATTTACCAGTGTACTTGAATCGTTAAGAATCGTTAAATCCTTTGATTCAATCAGCCTTGATTTGATTCGGGTTTTGATTCAATCACGATTCATGAATCAAAATATCTGATGGTGAATCAATTATTTTTGGATTCAAGGAATTTTGATTGAACGATTCCAATCGATTCAATCAGTGTCGAATCAATAACCAGTCTTGTAACAGAGTCGGGACTTACGTGCAGCGGCACGTTGTGTCACGTAACCAGCATATTTATAAGTCGTAAGATGTGCATAATTATCGAGCGAATGCGAGATCTTCAGTCATCTAGGGGGGGGGGGGATCTACGTATGAGCGGATCTGGCCCGACCCACAGACTGATCGGGCAATAACAGCGCGCATGTGTAGCGAGTCTGTGCGGCAGACCATGGTTGGAAATATAGGGTCTGTTCCCGTGGTACATCCAATTGGCTCTAACTGCCTCTAACTTCCTCCAAGCTCCTCCGGTCGTTCCTGTGGCTGCTCCAATCTGCTCCAAGCTCGCCCGAAACCTCCTCCAAACGCATCCAACTTGCTCCCGAAATCGAGGTGGGAAAACCGGAGGAGATTGGAGGCTGATGGCGCGATGATACATTGTTAGTGTTGTGCCCTGGTGCTGATTGGGTCGACGACCCAAAGGGACTCAAACTACCCCCCCCCCCCCCCAGGGTCAAATCTTGGGACTCTTTCGGAGGTCCACACAGTTCATTTCTATCATATAGGTGGCGCTATATGTCTATGTACCATGCACTATAGGTGGCGCTCGTTGCAGCGGGGCACTGGCGCTTTGTTAGACTGCATTCTGCAGTCTGCACCTGTCTGCTGCTCCTTTGAACCATGGCTTCCAGAACGCCGCATTTCTCAGAGCAAGTGCAACATATGCATGTCCTCTTTTGACCCCAAGGCAATGCCTATAGTGCTTGCCGCTAATGAAAATAGTGACGACTGACGTGTACCTAATTTAACTTTAAAAGGCTGCCACTCATTGAACGTGCGTGATATTATGTGTTATGCTAGTCCTACCTGCTGCTAAGCTATGATATGGATGTATTGTTGCGTATATGTTTTATGAGTTATCGAGCAAATTCGGTTTATCCCGACCCCTACCGCAAACTATTGTTTCCATTTTCGTCCCTCATCCATTTTTCCTCTTCTGCCATCAGCTTTCCCGCCTGATCCTGCTCCCGGTCCTTCTGGTCCCTGCGATCTGACACCATGGCGCATCGTGGATATGGACGCACCGAATCAGCCGCCTGGGAGTTCCATCCCGAAGCAAATCCTCAGCGGAAGGAAGCTGGCGCTTATGGACCACTGGTACACGCTGCATCCCTGGATTCACTTCTGCTCCGCTCGGGGCAAAGTGCTGTGCTTCCACTGTGCTCGGGCGAGTAAGCAGGGCAATGATAGCCCGGCGAGGGAGACCGCGTTCACCTGCGACGGCTTCAACAACTGGAAGAAGGCGCGGCAGAGGTTCGCGCAGCACGCACGATCTGAACATCATCTAGGTAACCTGCCACCGTCAAGCCGACAAATCACGAAGGTGATTGAAACAGCAGACGCCAAACAGCAGAAGGTCAACAGGGCTAACCTTACCAGGCTCATCACCAGCATCATGTACCTGGCTAGGCAAGGTCTGGCGATCAGGGGCCACGAGACCTACGAAGGAAACCTCGTCGAGCTGCTGAAGCTGCGAGCCAGCGACAGCGCGGAGCTGGAGGGGTGGCTGCGGAGGAGGGAACGCTACACACATCCTGACATTCAAAACGAGGTGCTGCAACTCATCAGCCACGAGGTCCTCCGCGATATCATCTTGGAGATGCGCGACACCGCAGCTGATGGCTCACCGAGCGTGGTTCACTTCTCGGTCGTGGTCGACGGCACACAAGATATCAGCGGCGATGAGCAGCAGTCAATCTGTGCCAGGTATGTGGACAAAGACTTCAAGGTGCATGAGGAGTTCCTGGGATTTTACCGAGCCCAGTCAACGACAGGTGCCGATTTGTCTCGACTGATCGAAGATGCACTGCGGTGTCTGAACCTGCCTCTGGCTCGCCTCCGGGGCCTGACATTTGACGGAGCTGCCAACATGGCTGGGAGAGTTCGCGGGGTACAGGCCATTCTCCGTGATAAACAGCCTCTGGCCCTATTCGTCCACTGCGGTGCCCACTGCGTAAACCTCGTCGCCAAAGACAGCTGTGATGTGTCGGTGCTGATCCGAAACGCTCTGTTCACCATCAACGAGGTGGGCCGCTTGTTTGGAGAATCGATGAAGTTCCGCGAGAAGTTCGCGGAACTTTGTGTGGGCGAGAGCGAATCGCCTAAAAAGCTGCGGCCTCTGTGTCCCACCCGGTGGACAGTCCGGCTGCAAGCGATGGACGCGGCTCTCGCCCGGTACGACGAGGTGCTGAGTACAGCGGAAGAGCTGGGCGCCGGCCGCTCTCACATCGCGGCAAGAGCAGCCGGCCTGCACGCACAGCTGCGCAAGCAGTCCACGCTGCTGGCGCTTCACCTGGCGCGCGTGGTGCTGTCGCCGCTGGATCGCCTCAACAAGGTCATCCAGGGCTCACGCTGCACCGTGTCCCAGCTCCTGAGCAGTGTTCAGCTCACCACGGAGCTGCTGCAAGCGGAGCGTGACGGGGCCGACAACTCCATCCAGGAGTTTCTGCGAAAGGTGGAGGCGTCCAGCTGCGACACGCCTGTCGCGCTGTCCCGTGAGAAGCGCGTCCCAGCTCGTTTCGCCAGAGCTGGAGAGCAGCACCACGCCAGGGACTTGGCCCAGTACCTGCGTGGGGAGCTGCTGCTGGCGATCGACGCAGCCTGCATGCAACTGGCCGAACGATTCGATCAGGAGGGCATCACAGAACATGCCAAGGTTGAGAAGGCTCTGCTGTCTCGCTGCAACATCACAGAGCTCGACGAGCTGCTGAAGGACAGTCCGTGGAGGGCAGAGGTGTCGGTGGCTGACTTGGTGCCGCAGCTGCAGGTTCTTTACAAACAGAGCCAGCCGGAGAATCTTGACGCGGCAGTAGCCGTGGTGATTGCTCTCGGACAAAGCGCTCGTGCCATGTTCCCCGACGCGGTAAAGCTGATCCGACTACTGCTCACCCTTCCAGCGTCGTCTGCGACGGCTGAGCGTAGCTTCAGTGCGCTTCGGCGACTGAAGACGTGGCTACGGTCTACGATGGGACAGGCGCGCCTGAACTCGGTGGCGGTCTGTCACGTTCACCGTGACCGGGTGGCTGCCGTGAGCTCCGACCGGGTGGTCACGGCGTTCATCAGCCTCAATCCCCGCCGAGAGCGTGTGTTCGGCTCCATGTAAATAGTGATACGGGCGGAACCCGTGAAACCGTCCGAGGAAATCAGGGTTGGATGTTTTCATTTTGCCATTGCTTACTCATCTTCTGCAAGCGACGCATCTCGCTTCAAGACATCTCGTGTAGCGACCTAGTTTAGACGTGCAAATATTTGTTGTCCTGTCGAACATTTTGAATGCGTGGCGTGTGCTTTAACAGTTGACGAAGACAAAAACTAACTTAAGGAAGCTAGTGGTTCGGTATCGTATTTTTAGTACATTGTTTCTGAAAATATAAATCCGATCGTGTTCATAATTGATCTTTTGAACATAAAAAGGTCATTGAGGATACAGATTCAATGATCTTTTATGCTGAATTCATTCCTATATTATCATTATCGTTCTTCTTGTTGCGTTTGATTTATATCCTGCCATGAAATCAGATAATCGGATTAGATTATGCCGATAATAGTTACCAAGATTAAAATGTACAATTGATGCGGTCATTGACATCCATGCGACATGCGTCCCCACTAGCGGATCCAGGGAGGGGGGGGGGGCAAAGCAGCCATGGCTCCCAAAACGCCTAAAATCGGAGCAAAATTGACACATTTCCTAATATAGAAGAAAATCTAAGCAACTTTTACTAAGCAAAGTTTGTTTTAAATCAGCTATCAGTGTTAGCTATGCAAACTATGCAGCTATGCAAGCGAAATCCGATGAGTTTTCAGCATTGTGTGACACTTTTTGGAATTTGCCCCCCCATTCCCCCAAACCACCGTTCTGAATCCGCCAATGTGCGTCCCCCCAGTGAAAAATCCGTGGCGACGCCCATGAATAGGTATGTATCAATATATGAGCATGGTAAATACCTGGTGTGTGTACGGCAGAGCTTGGTTAGATTCCAACAATCATACAAATATGTAGGTATGCATCGTAAGCGAGTCAAAGCGACTCCACTGATGATTTGCAGTTTTCACGCTGGCTAAACCGCGGGCTTCAATTGGTTCCTTCACAAGCAACCTCTTGCCTCTCCACAGCTCATTGAATGGCTATTAGGGAAACACAGATCACTTTTAAATTCCCCAGCTTCCTCTCACTTGTGACTTGAACTCCTAACATTCATGAAATCAAGTTGAAGCCGCTTGAAACACACGCAAGTTGAAACCGCTTGACACTGCCACAACGGAACCAACCGCCCGACACACGCAAAGATGGCCATCGGAATGTTTTGTTTACATTACACAACGGCGAGTGAAGAAGCTCAGCTTTCTTTTCAAACGCAAGGTGGTAGGAGTAGTTTAAATACGGTTAATCGCTGATTTGCAAATATTCGCTTGAAACACAGCCACAAATCACTTGCAAGGTGGCATGATGAGCACAGCAAACTTCAAAAGTGCAAAAACTTTCAACTGATCAAACATTTTCTCGTTTTTACCTTTCTCATTTTTTCGTTTTTCCGTGTTGATTAGACGTTTTCTGGTTACACTTTTTCACTTTTCCGTTTCGATTTTGAGGTTTACCGTACCGATTACGCACTTTTTCATTTATTCACTTTGTCATTTCGTTCAGTGGAGCCTGCATTGTATATTACGACGTAGTTAACATTTTTATGAACGTGAGAAAACGCAAAGTCGACCTGATAAAACGTAAAAGCGAAGCGATAAATTGCAAAAGCGTGCAGTGGAGCCCGGCAGTAACAGGGGGCTGTCGCCCTCCCCCCGGACCATCTTGAAGATAGTCGAAGATAAACCACTTTTCAGTCTGTCGTAATATTACTGTCAGACTGTCAGCTGACTACTCTTCCTCTATTAGGGACCTCAAGAACACCATACACTGGGAAGATGAATTACTGAACTAATACCCATCTAATGAACAAATAATTCAAAGGAATGACACTGATATACACAGTTGTGCTTATCACTAGGTTGCATTCCAATAACAGCAAAGATATATTAGCCAAATTATTTCCAATGTTCCTAAGGCAAATTCATAATCTTACAAACTAAAGCTGCTGAGAATTTGCTCATCAATGTTGATGTGAGAAGATTCCTTTATCACTCCAGTTAACCAAACTTCTCGTAAATAAGCTTCTAGTAAACACTTCAGCTTACACCTCGAATATAGCAATCAGTTCCAGCAAGTATATTATACAAATTACATCTAATTCCGGACCACGCACATTGCTCAGCCTTTGGTATTTGTGGTTATGCGTTGTTTGTTTACATCAATCGACTGGCAGCTTGTGAACGAGAGCCAAATTTGAAGGAAATTTCGTCGTGGTGAACGTGTCACATTGTCACCTTTGTGACAATCGATGTTAACGAACTTTGTAAATGTCACAATGTTGAAGGAATAGGCCCACTGACCGCGTGTGTAAGATTTTGCAGCGCTCAGCATCGAGTTTTGGCACCGTAAGGAATTCCTTTACCATTCGCGTAGCTGAGATTTAATATATCTTGGCACCAAAAATACTTAGTTTTCACCAATATGACCAACCCCCAAATTTTCTGAAGAATAGCTATATTGTCATCTGATCACTTTTTCATCGAAATTTGTCACAAAATCGCATCGTTTTGACGAAAACTGTCACCTTCGCACGCGGGCGAGTGCGTAAGATTATGCACCTCTGGCTACAAGTATAGACAAAAATAGTCGAAGCACGTGCAAATTTACAAGTATTGTTGGACATTGCTGGACATTTTGATTTCCAACACGTGGCATAGCTTTCACACCGCCAGTGAAAGATGAGAGGTGAAATATGCCAGCAGGGGCGCAGCCAGACCTTCAGAAGGGGGGGGGGGCAAGCCCCTAGGAGAGGCCACAACCCCCAAAAATACCCCTGGATATGAAAAACTACGGGTTTCGGCCACTTTATTTTGTGAGGCCCCCTTTTTAACATTTTTTCTTCGTCTACTTTTGATGAGATGGATTGGGCCAGGACCCTCAGTAGGCACTGTACTGAGCGCATTAATCATTTGTATTGTTACGTACAGGAGAGAAACATATCTTAGCTGACAACAGGTGGGGGTCGGCTTTTGAGTGTGGAAGCGGTTGAAATGACGAAAAATATTCCCCCATTTTGATAGGCGTATTTAAGCCGTTGTAGCATTTGTATGTGGATTTTCATGTTGTAGTAAGTAGGTATGTATTTGTTAGTTGGCGCCGTGACACGGCGCAATTTTTTTACGGTTTTGCCTGATAAAACCCAGAAATATAGGCCTTGTATAGGATAATAAGCTAAAAATGTTATTCATTCAGTTCAGCGTTACGACGAACCGATGACGATGACTTCGTTATGACGATGACTACCGATGTGACGCCGGGAAGCGGCGTGAAAATGTAAATTTTAGGTCCTGGAAAACGAAATGTTAACATTGGAACCAGACTGGGAGGTAATATGGCTTGAGGAGATGGTCCTGGCCTGTTTACACTATTAGCTCTTCGGTCCAGCAAATTGTGCACCGCTGGAGCAGCTTCCGAGTGCCGATCTCCTCGTCTTTGCGTTCGCGTCGCCTTTTTCGGAACTCGGCAAACTAGCTAAACATGTAGCCTGCTTGAAACTTAAAAGTGAATATTTTATGAAGGGAACGGGCCGTGGGGCCAGTAATTCCCGCCATGGAGAGCCTCTGCCAGACACTTAATGAAATATTTTTCCCATTTTCCAAATTTGTATAAGCAATTGCGAAACTTGTGTCTTGCCGCGAAGCAGCGCGATTTTTTTCTTCAGTTTTTGACAGCGGGATTTTGACTACTGCAAAGACAATATTTAAGATGAATTGTTAATTTTTCCCGCAAGGTGAAATTAACAAAGAGGGGTGTAGACCCCCCCCCCCCCCCCACCTTCTAAAAGTGGGGGAAGTTTGCCCAGACCTCCCCCCGGACCCTCCCGTCGGCGACGCCCCTGGCTGACAAATATTACAGCATACACTCTCCTGAGAGGAAAATTGCTAAATTGTTTTGTACTACCACCCCCTCCCCGAATTCAAAAACGCATCAGACTTATCAAATTACCATTTTTAAAGGGATTAAAAGTTTTTTCTCAGAACAATTGAGTTACATAGTAAAACGTACTTATAAAGGTGGTAGAAGTCCCACGGTAGCCACATTTTTCTGGAAATGACCTCTTCTGCACGTAAGGACATTCCAAAGTGCGCGGTGATGCCACCGCGTATTTTCTGCAGGACCGGCTGAGGCAGAGCCAGTCATCTCTTTTATGCTAATAAAACACCTCACGTACGGCATATTTCCGGTAAAATAAGCAATATTTGAAAGAAAATCAACTTGTTTTGTTCCAACGACAGCAGCAGTTACCTAGTTTCCCAATACAATTCTATATTTTTCATGAATTTTCATGCCAAAAAATTAATGCGCCACCACCAAATTTTCAACGCCAGAGAAAGAAAAGAAAACACAAAGAGAAAAGAAAACCACAAAAGGCCAGAGAAAAGAAAACCACAAAAACACAAAACCTCAACGAACAGTGTGTAGTAATACAAAGTCCCGTCAGTTTTGAATTGCATAATAATTTTGTGATCCAGTGTAGGACTTGCAGATAATTCAAAACTCTAAAATTGATCTTAAAGGGAAATAATGACCTTTTCCCACAAAAAATGGAGTTAGCACTTGAAATCGCCAGACGAGACCAAAATATATTGTAAATTCATCACATTTTGCATGAAAACTTGCCTACCGAAAGATATTTTAAGTTAAAGTTGATAAGCGTTCCACACTTTTAACGACCGGTACTTGCAAGTACTTTTGGTCCTCATCAAACTGCGGGCTTTTCCGGTATAGTTTTTTGACGCAATGGAGTGGAAAATATATTGTGCGTTCTGCTTGTTGTGATTATATGCCCGGCGATCTTCTAAAACTAACAGCGATTGGAAAAAGTGGCAATAAAATCGGAAGCTCATCGATGCACATCAACGGCGGCATAGTTAGTGGTTGCGACCCTCAATTTGTGAAAATCGATTCATTTGTTTTCAACATTAGGAGTATTGTATAATTTGCCTGTGGCGGTATATAACACTATGCTTTATATTATCATGAACAATAATAATTTTTCCCAAAAAAACTAACAAACAATAACACAAAACTGGCAATTAAATCGGAAGCTCATCGATGCACATCGACGGCGACCTATTTAGCGTCGGCGATTTGTTTACAAAGTCATTGTCATGCTTCTCGGCGCACTTAACCATTGTGGCGAGTTGTTCCTGATTAGTATACCCAAGTCCCGTAGCAGGCTTTGTTAATGACGTCACTGGTACCATTCTTGTGTAGCATTGCAAAATATATCTGATTTTGAGTTGAAAGCTAATTAAAGGCTTATTCAAATTATTGTTTTTAAGTTTGAATTTTCTTGTTAATCATTATGAAAGGTATGGTATCACTGTATTTCATAGTAGTTGACACTTCAGAAACTTGTGACGTAATAATATTGTATCCAATATGCATTTCCCTCACCTTTTGCTATTGTGGCGCAGTGCCGAGTGCTTTGCGAATACTAGCTTGCCTGGGGTTCAATTCATTCCGCCCTTATTTTATTCGAGTTGGTATAGTTTGCATGTTGTTGTTATTCATGACTTATACTGATAGTCAGCCATGCATGACGGATGCTTCACGGATTGCTTCACGGATCAGAGCGCTGCTCGAACGCACGCTAGTAGCGCTAGTAGCGCTTTCGTTTGCCATGGCAACCAGGCGTGAGCCAATGAAAAGCCAGAACGTATTCCCTTTCTGGCTTTTGATTGGCTGGCGCCTGGTTGCCATGGAGAACGAAAGCGCTACTAGCGTGTGTCCGAGCAGCGCTCAGTTTGATCGGAAACGTCACAGAGCCTCCAAAAATGCCGCACTCGATGTAAACAATGGTAGGGAAGGACGAATTTGTTAATGACCTTCATGAAGTACACAAGGTACTTGTTTTGTATTTTTTCAAAACTTACAACTTCGAATTTGGGAATAATTTTATTTAATTCTGAAATTTAAATAAAATTATTTTAAAACCATAACGGTAGCCTAAGAAATTGTTGCTAAAAAAATATAAAGGTCATTATTTCCCTTTAAGATAAAAGTGGTGGACAGTAGTGCCGATCAAGTACTCGTTATTTGATACTAGTCTCTAAAAACGCCCAAGTTTTAACGCTGATAATTTCTGAAATAATGGACTAAATGAGCAATGAGGTTCCTGTTATATGTCTTAAACGTGTGTAAAGTTCATACAACTGCAAAAGAGTGCATTTACTTTCAGGACGGAAACCCGTATAATCCCTTTAAACCCAACAAAACATTGCACCAGGTGGGTCAGAGTACAACACATTACCGCTCATTATGACCGCACCGACCACGGCTAGCAGGCGCTCCAGCTATAGCAGGCGCTCCAGGCGACGGTTAGCAACCCCTGGGTAGGCTCGAGGGCCCCGTTCGCAGACTCAATGGCCCTCTGGATAAGTTCGAGAGGGCCCTGAACAGACTCAATGGCTCATTGGCAAGCCGAGAGGCCCCTGAACAGACTCTAATAGCCCCTGGCAGGTTTGGGTGGCCCCTGAACAGACTCTAATGGCCCCTAGGCAGGTTCAAGAGGCTCTTGAACAGACTCAATGGGCCCCTGGGAAAGCTCGAAAGGCTCCTGGGCAGGTTTGAGAGGCCCCTGAACAGACTCAATGGCCCCTGGCCAAGCTCGAAAGACCTCTGGGCAGGCTCTAATGGCCCCTGGGCAGGTTCGAGAGGCCCTGAACAGACTCGATGGGCATCTGGGAAAACTATAATGGGCCCCTGGGCAGGTTCAAGAGGCCCCAAAAACATGCTATAATGGGCACCTGGCCAGGCTCGAGAGGCCCCTGAACATACTCAATGGGCCCATGGACGTGCTCTAGAGGCCACTGGGCAGGTTTGTTGGGCCGTGGGTGGGCTCAATTGACCCCTGGACAAGTGGACATGCTCTAGAGGCCCCTGGGCTGGTTTTGGGGCCCCTGAGTGGGCTCAATGGGCCCCAGGGCATGCTCGGAAAGTCCCTGGGCATGTTTTTGCGCCCTTAAGTGGGCTCAATGGGCCCCTGGACATGCTCGAGAGGCCCCTGGACAGTTCTTTGGGCCCCTCGGTGGGCTCAATGGGCTCCTGGACATGCCCAATAGGCCCCCTGGGCCGTCTTCGAAAGCCCTTCAGTGTCTCTGGGGGCCCTTGACATGCACCAGAGTGACTCTTGCCTGGTTTGAGGGCTCCTCTGCGACTTTTTGAAAGCCATTTAGCTAATGCAAATGGTATATGGGTCAATCTCGGCGGGGCCCCCTGTGACCCGTAAGGGGGGGGGGAATCCCCCCCCCCCCTTGCCCCTCCCCCCTGGCTGCGCCCCTGGATGCCAGGCTACCCTCCTCGCGCCCGACGGCAAAATGCGCCATATTCCAAATAGCAATAGGCGTGGATGATCTTCAAATTCAGAATTTTGGGGTGAAATCGAAGTTGAAGCGAATCTTTAGGCTATACTTTATAATCAGCACATATGGCTATGGTGCATATGACTAATTAGCTAGAAGCACCTGGTATTTTCATCTTTAGATTCGTAACCAAAAAGGCTCGAACCCAAAATCCATATGGAACCTGGCTGAAGCTCCGCAGGCGAGTGATCTGTCGTCTGACTGACGGACCGTGAACCGCCTGCAGCCCATGTATGCCACCACTAGGCTACTAGTTGTGTTGTCCGTAACACTGGCGGAGCTAAGAAAGACATCCATTAGAGAAAGACAAAAACATTAAGAGAAAGACAAAGACATTAAGAGAAAGACATTAAGACAAAGACAAAGACATTAAGACGCAGACAAAGACATTAAGACAAAGACAAAGACATTAAGACAAAGACAAATACATTAAGACAAAGACAAATACATTAAGACAAAGGCAAAGGCATTAATACAAAGACAAACATTAAGACAAAGACAAAGACATTAAGACAAAAACAAAGACATTAAGACAAAGACAAAGACATTAATAAGTCTGGACGGGCTACAGGCTGTACGGGAGCTGGCTGACTCCACAGACCCCGCATTGAAGCGATCTCCGGGCGATATGCCATCTCCATTGAAATGCCCGTAAAGTGCATTACACTTTGACGTGCTGCCGTGGAGCCGTTTGGGGGGAACGATAGGGGGATCTCACCACAAAAATGCAAATGTCCAGTTGTTCCAATATCCTGTAGTCCAACAAACAAGGAAATAGAACATTCTATCCGTAATAAATAACCATTTTTAAATTGACATTCATTATGAAATACTCTGCATTTTAGAGATGCACTTGAAGGTACTGTCTCCAACAGTTCGCGAATCTTCACTGAATCAGAATATTCGTTGAATCCTATCGAAATGTTTCTTAGTTGAATTTCGAGATCCGTTAGGTTCGCTGAATGGTGTCGGCTTGCAAATACAAATTGCGTGCGATCACAACATAATGGTTATTGATTCAAATTTTTTCTTGGAACGATTCAATCACGATTCATTTTGGAACCTGAATGATTCAATCACAGTTTGATTCATGGGGAACAATTTTGAGAATTGTTTCTTTCCGATTCAAAGAATGAAAAAAAGATTCACGTTTGATTCAACATTCAAATATGTATGTTGAATTTATGTCCAATCAATAAAAATGGAAACATACATAT
The DNA here is from genome assembly GCA_036785665.1 of Chirona hameri. Classification (NCBI taxonomy): domain Eukaryota; kingdom Metazoa; phylum Arthropoda; class Thecostraca; order Balanomorpha; family Balanidae; genus Chirona; species Chirona hameri. Next base: position 18,247 of record JAXIVJ010000959.1, on the reverse strand, counting down.
ATAAGATCATTAAAACATTGTTACAGCAATAATATTTCAGTGTAAATGAATGTAACCACTGGGACTGCGTTGCATTTTCTCAATTTACCATGTTCACTGAATCGTTCAGGATCGTTAAATCTTTGTATTCAATCAGCCTTGATTTCATGCGGGTTTTCATTCAATCACGATTAATTAATCAAAAGATCTGGTGGGGAATAAAATCTTTGTTTTATTCAAGGAATTTGTATTGAACGATTCCAATCGATTCAATCGGGATCGAATCAATAACCAGTCTGGATCAAAAATGCAAACTATAAAAAGTCAAATTTCTTAGTTTTAGTGTCTAGCAACCCTCGCGTCGCTGCAGCCGGAATGCTCCCCGCACGGCGATATTGACGGTAGCAGCCAGACCACAGAGCTATCATGATAACAATTTACCGTGCCCATTCCTCTAGACCTGTCAACGGAGCGCTCCCGTTCCGTCCACCACCCCCCCCCCCCCCCTATCCCTCCCCTTCCTCCGCCCCCTCCCCCCCCCCCCCCCCCCCGGAACGTGGCGACAGCGGCAGCGGCTGCAGCGGCGGCGGCGGCGGCGGCGGCGGCAGCAGCAGCGGCAGCGGCAGCGGCAGCAGCGGCGGCGGCGGCGGCGGCGGCAGCGGCGGCGCGGGTTCCGATCCATTTTACATGAGGCGGCCGTGGCCTGGACAGCCGGCTAAATAACGGCCTCGACAGATATGACTGGCTGGGCAGCTTAAGTTGGCCGTGTTTTCAGTAGACGACCGAGCGATGGCCATTAGGCGAGATAAATACACAGATAACGCAGTCTGCCTCTCCGCGGCGACGAGTTGGTTTTCAACGACGGAGACGTCTCAAAGAGGAGGGGAAGCCCAAACGGTCTGTACGCAGGTCTGCTGCTCTGGACAGGGTCTGTACACAGGTCTGCTGCTCTGGACAGGGTCTGAACGCAGGTCTGCTGCTCTGGACAGGGTCTGTACACTGGTCTGCTGCTCTGGACAGGGTCTGTACGCTGGTCTGCTGCTCTGGACAGGGTCTGTACACTGGTCTGCTGCTCTGGACAGGGTCTGTACGCTGGTCTGCTGCTCTGGACAGGGTCTGTACGCAGGTCTGCTAGTCTGGACAGGGCCTGTACACTGGTCTGCTAGTCTGGACAGGGTCTGTACACTGGTCTGCTGCTCTGGACAGGGTCTGTACGCTGGTCTGCTGCTCTGGACAGGGTCTGTACACAGGTCTGCTGTTCTCGACAGGGTCTGTACGCTGGTCTGCTGCTCTGGACAGGGTCTGTACGCTGGTCTGCTGCTCTGGACAGGGTCTGTACGCAGGTCTGCTGCTCTGGACAGGGTCTGTACACTGGTCTGCTGCTCTGGACAGGGCCTGTGCGCTGGTCTGCTGCTCTGGACAGGGTCTGTACACTGGTCTGCTGCTCTGGACAGGGTCTGTACGCAGGTCTGCTAGTCTGGACAGGGTCTGTACGCTGGTCTGCTGCACTGGACAGGGTATGTACACTGGTCTGCTAGTCTGGACAGGGTCTGTACGCTGGTCTGCTGCTCTGGACAGGGTCTGTACGCAGGTCTGCTAGTCTGGACAGCGTCTGTACACAGGTCTGCTAGTCTGGACAGGGTATGTACGCTGGTCTGCTGCTCTGGACAGGGTCTGTACGCTGGTCTGCTGCTCTGGACAGGGTCTGTACGCAGGTCTGCTGCTCTGGACAGGGTCTGTACGCTGGTCTGCTAGTCTGGACAGGGTCTGTACGCTGGTCTGCTGCTCTGGACAGGGTATGTACGCTGGTCTGCTAGTATGGACAGGGTCTGTATGCTGGTCTGCTGCTCTGGACAGGGTCTGTACGCTGGTCTGCTAGTCTGGACAGGGTCTGTACGCTGGTCTGCTGCTCTGGACAGGGTCTGTACGCTGGTCTGCTAGTATGGACAGGGTCTGTATGCTGGTCTGCTGCTCTGGACAGGGTCTGTACGCTGGTCTGCTGCTCTGGACAGGGTATGTATGCTGGTCTGCTAGTCTGGACAGGGTCTGTACGCTGGTCTGCTAGTCTGGACAGGGTATGTACGCAGGTCTGCTGCTCTGGACAGGGTCTGTACCGATATTTGGGAACGAGATACGGTAACGGAATACGGGAATGGAATACGGAAACGGGATACGAGGTGAAGGTAGAGGTAGGAAAAAGGAAGAGGTAGGGTAGAGGAGGGTATGGTTAGGGTAGGGTAGTGGAGGGTAGAGGCAGATGTAGAGTAGAGGAGTGTATGGTTAGGGTAGGGTAGAGGAGGGTAGAGGAGGGTAGAGGCAGATGTAGGGTAGAGGCAGAGGTAGGGTACATCTAGAGGTAGAGTAGATGTAGAGGAGGGTAGAGGCAGATGTAGGGTATAGGCAGAGGTAGGGTACAGCTAGAGGTAGAGTAGAGGTAGAGGAGGGTAGAGGCAAATGTAGGGTATAGGCAAATGTAGGGTATAGGCAGAGGTAGGGTACAGCTAGAGGTAGAGGTAGGGTAGAGGTAGGGTAGAGGTAGGGTAGAGGTAGGGTAGAGGTAGGGTAGAGGTAGGGTAGAGGTAGGGTAGAGGTAGGGTAGAGGTAGGGTAGAGGTAGGGTAGAGGTAGGGTAGAGGTAGGGTAGAGGTAGGGTAGAGGTAGGGTAGAGGTAGGGTAGAGGTAGGGTAGAGGTAGGGTAGAGGTAGGGTAGAGGTAGGGTAGAGGTAGGGTAGAGGTAGGGTAGAGGTAGGGTAGAGGTAGGGTAGAGGTAGGGTAGAGGTAGGGTAGAGGTAGGGTAGAGGTAGGGTAGAGGTAGGGTAGAGGTAGGGTAGAGGTAGGGTAGAGGTAGGGTAGAGGTAGGGTAGAGGTAGGGTAGAGGTAGGGTAGAGGTAGGGTAGAGGTAGGGTAGAGGTAGGGTAGAGGTAGGGTAGAGGTAGGGTAGAGGTAGGGTAGAGGTAGGGTAGAGGTAGGGTAGAGGTAGGGTAGAGGTAGGGTAGAGGTAGGGTAGAGGTAGGGTAGAGGTAGGGTAGAGGTAGGGTAGAGGTATGGTAGAGGTAGGGTAGAGGTAGGGTAGAGGTAGGGTAGAGGTAGGGTAGAGGTAGGGTAGAGGTAGGGTAGAGGTAGGGTAGAGGTAGAGTAGAGGTAGGGTAGAGGTAGGGTAGAGGTAGGGTAGAGGTGGGGTAGAGGTAGGGTAGAGGTAGGGTAGAGGTAGGGTAGAGGTAGGGTAGAGGTAGGGTAGAGGTAGGGTAGAGGTAGGGTAGAGGTAGGGTAGAGGTAGGGTAGAGGTAGGGTAGAGGTAGGGTAGAGGTAGGGTAGAGGTAGGGTAGAGGCAGAGGCAGAGGCAGAGGCAGAGGCAGAGAGGGGGGGGGGACGGATACATAAACAGGAAACGGGAACGGGACACGGGAATGGAACACGGGAACGGGAGCAGGAACAGCAACAGGAACGGGATACGTGATGCGGGATACGGAAATTGGAAAACAGGGAGCAATACGGGATTGCGCTTCGCGCAATGCGGGCCCTCTAGTACATATTTAAATATATAGCGCTTGACAAGAACATGCTGTTTCAGTACCTTACTCTCTTCATTGTACGAATGAACTTTGAGAGATATATCGTGATAATCTTCTATAGACACTTTTTTCAGCAATATTCTTAGTGAAATTATACGTCACGCACGTGCAGATGTTGTCACGATGACATTGCGTACTTCTTAGCAATCTGATTTCGCATTAATGCACTTCATTTCAGAGGAAAGAATCTTAATTGGAACCAAATAACTGACATTATAAAAAAAAATCCCGCGCTCATATATATTTGTTATGGCTTGCTAGTAACATGATAATTCATTTCTAGCTTCTCTCAATCATTTCTGATTTTGTTTAAACTTTTTTTAAGGGTGAACAGTTTCCTTTAAATGCCTCAAATATGTCATCCGGCCAAGGGCGTATGCAAAGGACGGGGGCAAGGGGCCATGCCCCCCCCCCCCTCCCCTGGAGGCCAGGCGGGCCCCTCTGGCGACCGAGCGAGGGCCTCCTGGGCCCGCAAAACGCCTTACGTGGCATAAAAGAACGCCCACGAACCGAGAACAATCGGAACACGAATAAATAACAGTACATGCTTGTCTGTTGAAGACATGTATATGTAAATACGTAGAAAGGGGTTCCAGCCAGTGTGGATAGGACCCTCTACCAGCTTGTACAGGGCCCTGCCGATCTACAGAGGGCCCCCTATCGGCATCTAGAGGGCCCCTTCCGATTGTAGAGGGCCCTCTGCCGGTCTGTATAGGGCCCTGCCGATATGTAGAGGGTCCCTGCCGATCTGGAGAGGGCCTCTGCCGGTTTTTAGAGGGCCCTGCCGACCTGTAGAGGGCCCTCTTCCAGGCTTTAGGGGCCCTGGAGATCTGCATAGTGTCCCTGTCAATCTGTAGAGGGCCCTCTGCTGGCCTTTTGAGGGCCCTGCCGATCTGTAGAGGGCCCTCTGCCGGCCTTTAGAGGGTCCTGCCGATCTGCAGATGGCCATCTGTCGGGTTTTAGAGACCCCTGCCGATCTGTAGAGGGTCCTCTGCAAGCCTTTAGAGGGTCCTGTGGTGGTAGAGGTGATCTGTCGGTCGAGTGCCGGTGAGGCTCTCGAAGGAAGACCAGTGAAAGTTCTCATTGTTTTTCAGCGTATGCTAGTAAAGTCTGAGAGGAGTGCGTTTTTGACAATGTAGGCTTTGACTTTGACTCGAAATCGGGCTGCTACTACCAGGAAAAGTCAGAAGCCCAGCTCTCTCCCACTGAGCTACAGGGGCGGACAAATCGCTCGTTTCCACAGTATCAAAGGCTTTTTAAAAGGAATGATGCACCTTTGTATTGGTTTTGAACTGAGATAGCCATTATCTTTGGCCGTTATTGAAATGTCGAAAATACTAAGGTCATTTTCCCCCAAACTTAGCCGTTTTTAAGCAATTGAATTTATAAGTTGCAAAATGGAGTCTAGGCTAGTGCCACTGCTGATTGGCTGACAGCCACTTTGTCAGCCAATCCCACTTTGTCAGCCAATCAGCGGTGGTCTGTAGCTTAATAATGACGTCATCATCCCAAATTTAAAACTGAATTTGTATAAAGTTAAGTGACTTTTCGAGAGATAAAAAATATCACCATCGTTTTCAGCAGCACTTACTTCATATTGTCGACTACAGCCAGCGTATATTTGACAACTTTCAGAAAGGTGAAACATTCCCTGTAATGTTAGTGTCATAATTCCTACCCCAGAATCCAGATCACTGCACAATAATTTAGATGGGGCGGAATTAATGCATTGTACTGCAATAGAAGTTGCTGTGAGGATACATACAGCTTGGATATTCCGATAACTCCTATATTACGGCTTATCACACATATTACACTATACCTATATGCAGGGGTGGTAAAGTGTTCTGTCTTTATGGATAAAGTCGGGGACAAAATGCTCCTTCCCATGAAGTACTCGGGGGTCAAAATGCCAGTAAAAATCATTACCTATGGCTATGCCATTCCTGGGAAAATTTACTAAGCGATCATGTCCTTAGAAATACTGATCGTCAAAACCACTTTAGATGTAATATTCTCTTAATCATAATATTCATCACGTCAGCATGTATATACATTTACATTTGTAAAATTAGCAGTTACGTTTCAGCTCTTGATTCTCAATCATTTAGTTTCACCCATATTGCCGACGAAAAAATATATACCAGTTATCTAGTTCTACAATTGATCCCCCGGGGGTGGGAGTCGGGGTGCTTGTGTATTTTCAATGGAGTGGGTCTGAGATCGACTGTCCGGACAGTCGATCTCATTGTTCGGGGACTTTGAGAGTTATACTATAAATAGTAGAAAATCCGGTTAATTCAGCATGAACATTCACATTCCAGTTATACCCGCATCCAGCGCAATTGCGTCGTTTATGGCGCATGGTGGGAGACCCTATAATAAGGTAGAGTCATCCGGCGATTTTACCGAATCCGACTTAGGAATAGTGACGTAATCTGGACGGAGAATTCCTTACCCCTATACAAATCAATAATCCGCCCCTGTAGCTCAGGGGCAGAGTGCTGGACTTCTGACCTTTCCCGGTAGTGGCAGCCCGGGTTCGAGTCGCTTCGGCGCTCGCTATTTGCTCCTGACTGGGATGGCCTGTGGCCGGTGGCAGCGGTCGCACTCAAGGCCAGGTGACGTCAGAGGGCGGGACGGACCGTGTCCAGGTATGTCGGGCACGTAAAACTTTCGTCTCTAAATTCTGCCGGCCAACAGGAATCGCGCAATCGGGTGGTGAGGTCAGCACCTGCGCAACAAGCTCTGCTTAGCGCGGGTCCTGACCTCGGAAATCCATCCATACAAGACATTCGGACCAAATTTATATTTAAAAAAAAAAAATATCTCGCAATTTTTACAAGACTATATAGATGATTCTACCGAGCCAAATTACAGACAACATGCCCTGAAAGAAAGACCGATTCAAGCTCTCTAACTTATATACTTAAATAGCATTTTGCTCCTAAGTCACTCCTATTTTGACAGCGAAGGAGCTCTTATCTTACTCCTTCGCTAATGTTAAAAGGTCAAACATAAGCCGCGCCACAAATGTCGGTGCGCCAATTTTTTCCAAATAATGACGTCACGCACTAGGAAGAACCACGTATGTTACCGTTTTCGGGCAATTGACATACGTGGTTCTTCTTTTGCATGGTAACAAAAAAAAATTGAGCCTAGGCGGCTGCAGAGATGACAACCCCCTGCTTGCTGATCTCCGAGGGTCTCTCGTGGAGTTGAGCGAGCCGGCTTTCTGTATCTCGTTTTAAACGTAAACAAAAACGTCAAGTCCTATTATTGGGACAGAGTTTGCACTGAAAACACCTCTTGAGACCTTTTTCTAGAAGGGTTTCGATAAGAGTCCATTGCGGGGTTTTAGATAACCGAAGCGAGAACGTGTTTGTCTACAGACACGCATTGGAGAACCTTTAGCAGAGATGAGAGTCCGCGCCGTGGTTTTAGAGAACCTAATCGAGAGCATATTGGTGTCCGGGCATGCATTGGAGAACCTGCAGCAGATGACTACCATAACATTTGGGTGCTCGAGTTACGCAGTTACGCAGTTACACGAGTTCAACATAAGTTCTTGATTTGGCTAGCCGTGAACTCAAATCGCCCATCTGATTCACTTGACTACTCACACTTGCTTAACCACTTCGGAGTCTTACGGATTACCTCTCGACTAGCGCAGCACGACTTTATTTTCTTGCATGGTGTGTTTGTGGGACGCTTTTATTCGGTTGACATCCAGGGTATGTTTGGTCTTGCAGTTCCTGCCAGACCCACTCGCACGCGACCAATTTTACATGTTCCTATCGCCAGAGTCGAGACCATTAATAACGGGATGTTCTGTCGCCTACCGCGTCGGGCAAATCTTCTGTATGAAAACATTCCCAGCGCTGACCTCTTTGGCGACCGATGCACTTATGCAAAATGTGTATCAATGTGTATCCGCCAAACAGTGTGACGTATTTTACTTATCATGACCACTTGACCCTGTGACACTGTATGCTCTGCTATTTATCTTCTTTTTTATTTCCTTGACTCCGTCCGTTGGTGCCCCTTCATAGCTCAAGTGACGGGAGGCATGAAGGGACTTTTTGTTTGTATAATTAAGCAATTATAATTTAGCATCATTTCGCGAGAAAAAAAAAGAAGTTTTCCAGCTACCAATGCTTGTGATTTCATGGCGGCACCAGGCCATTACTTCCCCCTCCTGGATTCAAGGAGGCACGGTGCCCTGGTGCCTCCCTCGCCCCATAGTGCCGCCTACCGGCACGGTGGTGCCCCTGGTACACCGGCGCGTTGGTGCCCCTGGTGCCCCTCGTGGTGGTGCCCCTGTTACACCGGCATGGTGGTGGCTCTGGTACACCGGCGTGGTGGTGCCCCTGTTACACCGGCGTGGTGGTGCCTCTGGTACACCGGCGTGGTGGTGCTGCTGGTGCACCGGCGCGGTGGTGCCTCTGGTGCACCGGTGGTGCCTCTGGTACACCGGTGGTGCCCCTGATACACCGGCGCGGTGGTGCCCCTGGTACACCGGCGCGGTGTTGCCCTTGGTTAAAAAACACTGAATTATGTGCGGCGCTGCATTTTTTGTTTTACTTTGGATTTTTTAAAATAATTTTTTGTTTTATTTGGATTTTTCCCCTTTATTTTTGCTTTATTTTGGGGTTTTGGTGGTGCCCCCGATGCGGTGGTGCCCCTTCACGGCCCAAGGGAGGGGGGGGGGGGGGTCATGTGACCCCCGTGAACCCCTCACCCCTGGATCCGCCACTGCGTACTGTGTTATTTTCTGAATCCGAATGGAAGTAGATTCAAGATAATATTTTAATTAATCCGCGCCCCGCTGGAGGTGGCAGAATCGGGCCCCCGCTCCCGGATGTTCTCAATAACTTGAAAACAACGATAGATATCGACGTCATTCTTTCAGCACATTATGCTGCATTAATTATACGTTTTATCACAACATTTCAATGAAAATGGTGGAGTACTTTGGGTGATAATGACGTTTTAATCACGTCATGTCATGTCATTTTTGGTGGAAAAACAATAAATGTTTGACAAATCGTAGAAATTCGAGTTTCGACTAAAATTGCAAATAAATGTTGAAAGAAAGGAAATGATATAATATTAAAAATGGCTGTCTCGGATTTTCAATTTTAATTTGTACTCCCCCCCCCAAAAAAAAAAAATGTTCGTTGTCGAAAACTTATTTGCCGTTGTTGTACAACACACACCATACTTTATTATTTTAATTATGTGGCCCCTCTTGGCTACGAGGGCCCTTCTGATCCCATTTGCCCCCCCCCCTCCCTCCCCCCCCCCCTTGGGCGAAATCCTCCCTACGCCCGGCTTCAACAAAATCTCCCAGAGATTCGACGTCAGCTATATCTACTGATTTGTACTGTGTTGTTCACTGAGAGCCACAGAAAGGTGCAGGTAAGTAGTCCTTTACTATTCCAGCAAACAACAATGTTTATTAGTTGCCGGACACAAATGCAATAACTCGCGCCGTCTGCTTCATGCCATACATGCCTTACTAGTAACCGTGCTGTTTGGAATCACTGCTGGAACAAAAATAGAGCATCAGCGTCTCCAAGCAGCTATTCTTCTCAATGGTTCTATAAAACGCTGACCACCACGAATAAATGTCCGTAGCTGGTTTTAATATTAACTGATAGTGGTTGTTCAACCAAATGTTAGCGACCAAAAATTTTCCGAAATTATTTTGATCGTTAACATGGGCAAATGTGTCATGTTGATACTATAATGTACCTACTGCTAAACAAGACCAACTGGCCGTGTTACTGTAAGCCGTTTTGTCATATCCAGCACTGAAATATGACAAAGTGGCTAACAGCAACGTCATTTCCATTCATGTTGACTGCCGCTCAAATTTACGATCCTGCCCCTCGTCCGCTCTTTAGCTTCACGACCGTACATTTCAGACGGCGTACAAGCGCTGCACTGAAAACAGCCTACGGCGATCGGCTTTCAGCAGTGCCAGCTCCGGAGAGCAAATCGCAACCATTTGTTGGTTGGCCTTCGTGGCCGACAGCGATCCGCGCTGGTCGCTAGTGTCTTCTGCCCCCCCCCCCTTCCCGCCTCATCCCCCCCCCCCCATCCTAGCCGCCGTCGATACCCGTGCTCGACGCGTGGCCCCGTCTCTTCCTACTGCCGCCCACTCTTCCCATGCTTCAATTCCATTTATCTCCGAGACGCTGCCCAGGCCAGTTTATCTCCGAGACGCTGCCCAGGCCAGTTTATCTCCGAGACGCTGCCCAGGCCAGTTTATCCGAGACGCTGCCCAGGCCAGTTTATCTCCGATACGCTGCCCAGGCCAGTTTATCTCCGATACGCTGCCCAGGCCAGTTTATCTCCGATACGCTGCCCAGGCCAGTTTATCTCCGATACGCTGCCCAGGCCAGTTTATCTCCGATACGCTGCCCAGGCCAGTTTATCTCCGAGACGCTGCCCAGGCCAGTTTATCTCCGAGACGCTGCCCATGCCAGTTTATCTCCGAGACGCTGCCCAGGCCAGTTTATCTCCGAGACGCTGCCCATGCCAGTTTATCTCCGAGACGCTGCCCATGCCAGTTTATCTCCGAGACGCTGCCCATGCCAGTTTATCTCCGAGACGCTGCCCATGCCAGTTTATCTCCGAGACGCTGCCCAGGCCAGTTTATCTCCGAGACGCTGCCCATGCCAGTTTATCTCCGAGACGCTGCCCAGACCAGTTTATCTCCGAGACGCTGCCCATGCCAGTTTATCTCTGAGACGCTGCCCAGGCCAGTAGCCGGTCCCAGCGAAATGCGCCGTCCGTGAGACAGGATAGGCCATTATAGGGCCGACTCTATCCACTGGTATTGCCCATCGCACGGGTCAGGAAGAGGTGAGGACGGGGGCAGCGAGTGGACCGTACCCAACGGAGCGTGCCGGAGGGTCGTCACTGCGACTCTGCACGGAGTCGACCAAATAGGGACAGAGTGGACTACACGGTGACCGAGTGTACTACATGGTGACCGAGTGGACTACATGGTGACCGAGTGGACTACACGGTGACCGAGTGGACTACATGGTAACCGAGTGGACTACATGGTGACCAAGTGGACTACACGGTGACCGAGTGGACTACATGGTAACCGAGTGGACTACATGGTGACCAAGTGGACTACACGGTGACCGAGTGGACTACACGGTGACCGAGTGGACTACATGGTGACAGAGTGGACTACATGGTGACCGAGTGGACTACATGTTGACAGAGTGGACTACATGGTAACCGAGTGGACTACATGGTGACCGAGTGGACTACACGGTGACCGAGTGGACTACATGGTAACCGAGTGGACTACATGGTGACCGAGTGGACTACACGGTGACCGAGTGGACTACATGGTAACCGAGTGGACTACATGGTGACAAAGTGGACTACATGGCGACAGAGTGGACTACACGGTGACCGAGTGGACTACATGGTAACCGAGTGGACTACATGGTGACCGAGTGGACTACACGGTGACCGAGTGGACTACATGGTAACCGAGTGGACTACATGGTCACAAAGTGGACTACATGGCGACAGAGTGGACTACACGGTGACCGAGTGGACTACATGATGACCGAGTGGACTACATGGTGACCGAGTGGACTACATGATGACCGAGTGGACTACAAGGTGACCGAGTGGACTACATGGTAACCGAGTGGACTACACGGTGACAGAGTGGACTACATGGTGACAGAGTGGACTACATGGTGACCGAGTGGACTACATGGCGACAGAGTGGACTATATGGTGACCGAGTGGACTACATGGTGACCGAGTGGTCTACATGGTGACAGAGTGGACTACATGGTGACCGAGTGGACTACATGGTGACCGAGTGGACTACATGGTGACCGAGTGGACTACATGGTGACCGAGTGGACCAAATAGGGACAGAGTGAACTACATGGTGACCGAGTGGACTACATGGCGACAGAGTGGACCACATGGTGACCGAGTGGACTACATGGTGACCGAGTGGACTGCATTGTGACAGAGTGGACTACATGGTGACAGAGTGGACTACATGGTGACCGAGTGGACCAAATAGGGACAGAGTGAACTACATGGTGACCGAGTGGACTACATGGTGACCGAGTGGACTACATTGTGACAGAGTGGACTACATTGTGACAGAGTGGACCACATGGCGACAGAGTGGACCACATGGCGACAGGGTGGACTACAAGGTGACCGAGTGGACCAAATAGGGACAAAGTGGACTACATGGTGACCGAGTGGACTACATGGTGACCGAGTGGACTACATGGTGACAGAGTGGACTACATGGTGACAGAGCGGACTACATGGTGACCGAGTGGACTACATGGCGACCGAGTGGACTACATGGTGACAGAGTGGACCAAATAGGGACAGAGTGGACTACATGGTGACCGAGTGGACTACATGTTGACAGAGTGGACTACATGGTGACCGAGTTGACTACATGGTGACCGAGTGGACCACATGGTGACAGAGTGGACTACAAGGTGAACAAGTGGACCAAATAGGGACAGAGTGGACTACATGGTGACAGAGTGGACTACATGGTGACCAAGTAGACTACATGGTGACCGAGTGGACTATATGGCGACAGAGAGGACTACATGGTGACCGAGTGGACCAAATAGGGACAGAGTGGACTGCATGGTGACCGAGTGGACTACATGGTGACCGAGTGGACTACATGGTGACTGGACTACATTTTGACAGAGTGGACTATATGGTGACCGAGTGGACCAAATAGGGACAGAGTGGACTGCATGGTGACCGAGTGGACTACATGGTGACCGAGTGGACTACATGGTGACTGGACTACATTTTGACAGAGTGGACTATATGGTGACCGAGTGGACCAAATAGGGACAGAGTGGACCAAATAGGGCCAAAGTGGACCACATGGTGACCAAGTAGACTACATGGTGACCGAGTGGACTACATGGTGACCGAGTGGACTACACGGTGACCGAGTGGACCAAATAGGGACAGAGTGAACTACATGGTGACCGAGTGGACTACATGGTGACCGAGTGGACTACATTGTGACAGAGTGGACTACATTGTGACAGAGTGGACCACATGGCGACAGAGTGGACCACATGACGACAGGGTGGACTACAAGGTGACCGAGTGGACCAAATAGGGACAAAGTGGACTACATGGTGACAAAGTGGACTACATGGCGACAGAGTGGACTACATGGTGACAGAGTGGACTACATGGTGACAGAGCGGACTACATGGTGACCGAGTGGACTACATGGCGACCGAGTGGACTACATGGTGACAGAGTGGACCAAATAGGGACAGAGTGGACTACATGGTGACCGAGTGGACTACATGTTGACAGAGTGGACTACATGGTGACCAAGTAGACTACATGGTGACCGAGTGGACTATATGGCGACAGAGAGGACTACATGGTGACCGAGTGGACCAAATAGGGACAGAGTGGACTGCATGGTGACCGAGTGGACTACATGGTGACCGAGTGGACTACATGGTGACCGAGTGGACTACATGGTGACTGGACTACATTTTGACAGAGTGGACTATATGGTGACCGAGTGGACCAAATAGGGACAGAATTAACTACATGGTGACCGAGTGGACTACATGGTGACCGAGTGGACTACATGGTGACCGAGTGGACTACATAGTGACAGAGT